>CM054062.1:180017265-180232219 GCA_028641055.1 Alopecurus myosuroides
ACTACCGGAATATCCGGTCCAAGTTTGGACCGAAATATCCGGTTTGCATCTTCTTCAGATCTGAAACGAACTTGTTGACTTCAAGCGGAATATCCGACCGGTGCTGAATAATCGGGTACCAATAATCCGTCTAGAGTCTGTCTCGCGCAGGAATCTGAACCGGATATTCTGGTTCAAATTATCCGGTTGGGTTCTGTGAGTTCCATCTCCAGTCCTTAGACGATTTTGAGCAAAACGTCTCAATCGGAATATCCGGTTCATCTTGAATAATCCGATTCAAATATTCCGGCTCATCTCTGTCCCAAACTGGACAGAAACTATCCTAACCGGAATATACGATTTTCCATAATAATCCGGTTGCAATAATCCGGCTCCTCACTGTCCCAAATTTCAATGGCCTATCTTCATCGATCTTTTTGGTGATCGATGCGTATGTTAAGTATAACACCTGCACACTAAACACCTCGATAAATAATGTACTTATTATTGTTAACTAACACACAAAACATCAGGGAAACGAAATGCACTTTCAGAAACCAAGGTTGAATCGACCAGTAGGAGAAAGAAATCACTTCTGAAGGTTGTTGACAGCTGATGTTGGCAGACCGCAGTACGAGGCTCAGCAGCAATGTGGAATCTGCACACAACACAGCCAAGATACTTTTCCCCAACAAAACAGTGAGGTTATCAATCTCACCGGTTTTGCTAACACAAAGGATTAGATGTATAATGTGGAAAACATTACTTGTTTGGAGTAAATGAAAAGAGAACAATGATGGCAATGAATGAAAAGAAAACAGTGTTTGCAGTGGTTGTACTATCAGTGTAAAGGAACGGACCGGGGTCCATAGTTCACTAGTGGTGTCTCTCCATAAAAGATAGATAACATGTTGGGTAAACAAATTACGGCTGGGCAATTGGCAGAAATAAAGGCTGCAGCGTAGTGCATATGCATGACATGATGATTACTATGTGATTGATGTGGGCATCACAACATAATTCATACACCGTTATCCAACTAAATCTATGACTAATAATCCACCCTCAGAACGTAATCCAAGCAGATTTCAGGTATTAAGTTGCAAGCAACAGATTATTGTCTTAAGTATACTGCGTAATGTAAGAAATGAAAACATTGTTGTTTTCTCCCTAATGGCAATAGCACATCCCACATCTGTCACGTTTCTCTCACTTGAGCATGGATGAAAAGGAGGCATGAACCAACTATCGAGCATAAAACTCCCTCTTGGAGTTACAAGCGTCAACTTGGCCAGAGCATCTACTAGTAACATAGAGCATGCATGATCATAAATAACATAGCATTGTATATTGATAATCACTTGACATAGCATTCAATATTTATCAGATCTCAGCAAACAAAACATGTAGCATTACAAACAGATGATGTTGATCATGTTAGGCAACTCACAAGATCTAAACATGAGGCATAAAGAGGAGAAGATAACCATCTATCTACTGCTATGGACCCGTAGTCCAAGGATGAACTACTCACGCATCACTCTGTAGGCATGCATGGTGATGTAGAGCCCTCCGGTGATGATTTCCCCTCCCAGCAGGGTGCCAGGGAGAGCTTCAAAACCCTCCCGAAATAGGGTTGACGATGACGACGGCTATAGAACTTTTCTTGGATGGAGGCTCAGGTATTTAGGGTTAACACGAGGAGGAGATTATATAGGCGAAAGGGCGATGTCAATGGGCTCTCGAGGGGCCCACACCTCCTGGTGGCGCGGCCAAGGGAGGGCCGCGCTACCCTATGGTGTGGTGGCTCCAAGGCCCCCTCCGGGTCTCCTCCGGACTCCGTGTACGTGACATAATCTAAGGTCCTGTGATTTTGTTTCGTCCAATTTTGAGAATATTTCTAGTTTAACTTTTCTGAAACCAAAAAGAACAGAAAACAGGAACTAGCTCTATGGCATCTTGTTAATAGGTTAGTCCCAGGAAATCCATAAAAATGATATAAAGTGTATATAAAACATGTAGCAATTGGCATGAAAACAACATGAAACATTAGAAATTATAGATACGTTTGAGACATATCAAGCATCCCCAAGCTTAGTTCTACTCGTCCTCTAGTAGGTAAAACAATAAAAACAAAATAATTTCTCAGGTGACATGCTACCAACATAATCTTGATCATCATATTGGTAAAAGCATTTTTAATATGTGATCATTGTACTTTAAACATAGGCATGATGGATATAATTCTAACAATGAAACTTAGCAACCATGTTGCAACATGAAAAGTAACACAAACAAAAGATCATGAATAATAATGCACTTGAAAGTTATACGTTTGTTTCGATCATAAAGACAACATAGCAAAGTGGTATTCCACTTGTCCTTTAAAGTGAGAGCAAAACATAAATGCCAGGGCACATTCAAAGTTCAAGTGGATGGATAGAAAAAAATAATTTGAGAACAACTAATAACATATCATGAATCAATCAATAATAACTTTGGGATTGATGCACATTATACTCAGAATGACAACTATGCTCTCTTAATTGTACATAAATTAGAAGATGAAGACTTAACATAAAAGTTAAAGAAAGGCCCTTCACAGAGGGAAGAATGGATTAACTCACGTGCTAGATCTTTTTATTTTATTAAAACAGAGGTATTGAAAACAATTTTTATAGAGGTGAACTTGTTAAGAAAACCATAGTAACCATAACCTCTTAGTGGATTCATGTAAACCTAGTTTGCTTCTATTCACTTAAGCCAAAACATGAAGTTCTGCAAGAAGAAATGGAGTCACCACACTGAAGAAGAAGCTACATGAGAGACTGAAGATGATTTTCAAGAAGACCAAAAATGTTAAGTCTTGGAGCAACCATACCACCTATTCAACTATATTGATATCAAGTTTGTTTTTGTCTAACCATTTGACCCTTAGAACAATCCCTTTTCCAAATCAAGTGTGGATTATTCCAAAGTTGAACTTGACCAACCAATGTACCTTGGTAGACCTTTAACCCAATCACATATAGTTTCCTTAGTAAACTAAATTATTGTGATAGAACTTAGTCTTTCCTTAACCCAACTAGCTTGGAAGACCATTGACTAAGTTTGTTGATTATGTTTTATTATTTGTATGTGAATGGTTTGTTTATTGTTAGTTGTTTGATTTGTTTAGATTCTACAAAGAGAAATGATCTAGTTGTGAAGAGAATGTACCTCTATAGCAACTTCAACAAGGCAAGTGACACATCATAAACTACCTATTATTTCCTAAATGCATTAGATCTTTTGAGTAGCATGCATGATAGGAAAATCTTTGGTAAAATATTATGCTATGATATTATCCCAAGTAGTGTGTAGCCATCCTTATTGCCTTGATAGTGTAGCATCCTTTAATTTTGGTAGTTGATTACTTAGCTATGCTCGTAGATGAAGTCAATGTGATTGAAAATTATAACTATGTTTTGATGGATTACCCTAAGGGGTTTATGAAATATTTGTTGTGGATTAATACATACTTACAATGTGGCATGGGACAATTTAAAGGGTTGAACCTATGAAAATGTTCACACGAATAGCATGGTAGGGGACCACATTAGTGGTTGAACATATGAATATGCTCTAGTCTCATATATCTTGCATGGTAGGGGGTCACTTTGGTGATTGTACCTATGAAAATGCTTTATTCTCCAGCATGGCAGGGGATCACTTTGGTGGTTGTACCTATGAAAATGTTTTATTCTCCAGCATGGCAGGGGATCACTTTGGTGGTTGTACATATGAAAATGCACTTATCTCTAGCATGGTAATGGGAACTCTTGTGGTTGAACCTATTCATATACTCTTATCTATGGCATGGTAAGGGACCATTCACATGGTTGTACCTATGAATATATGGACATTTCTGTAGATGACTCATGGTTCATTGGTTTCTATCAATGGGACCGTCTTGTTTAAAAATTGTTCACTCATCTCTATTAAGTGGTACCTCTTCATGACAAAAAAAATGTTTTATGAAAATGTAGGAGAAAACTTGCTTTATGCAAACTTAGCCAAAAACTCCACTCGACCAAATATTCATGTAGTTATAATTTTGCCACATATATCCACCATAGTGTTACTTGACAATACATTTAATTGCACTGACCCCTTGTGGCTGCATTTTCCATCCTACAGATGGATTTGATGATGAGTGGGGATTTCGTATAGGATCTCGATTCTATTGCCAACGTGTTTTTTCCATGGCACATGAAGAAAAAAAAGGCTCAATGATGTACTATGTTTTCCACAGTAATACTAGGTTTTCCTGCTAGTCTTCTAAGACTATGCAAGTTGTAATCTCGGTTCATGCTAGTCTTCTAAGGCCATGCAAGTTGTAATTTAATTATATTGTAAAGACTGGATCATGTAATGTAATATAATTTGACGCATTTGCATGATATTTAATCAGGTACTTTGGTGCTAGAAATTGATCCAGGGACTAGTATAGTAACACAGATGTTCTTACATTATTTAATGTGGGAAAGCTACAAAATGGTATCAACGCACTGTGTTGCCTGTAGGATTCGAGACCTGTGGTTTGGATAAACCCTTGTTTATCATGTTATTACCTTCTTTGAGTATTTTGGATCCTAGCGGCATAGTGAGATGAAGCGGTACGGACAAACATTACATGTCCACGGACATGAGACCAGTTCCGTGATTGGCTTACGGGTGCCACTCTCTCTCACTATAGTGAATATCCAATCTACAACAAGTTGTTAATAATTTGTTGATCACCATAGAAAAGAGACTTCATATTTTTTAAGTATTTTACTCACCTCTTACATTTCTAATCCTTTCTCATATCCTCTCATCTATTATCCACCTTCAATTTTTTATTCTTTTATTCTACATGACCTATCCCTTCTATACCATCAAGACAAGTTTGTTGAACCATGTCCTGGAGTGCAAGAAGAATACTTCATTTGACATCCTTGGATTTAACCTTAAATACGACATAGAAGACCATTGAAGAACTTGAAGAAATACTTGGATAGTTGGACTTCACAACAATAAAAAAACACCTCAACACATTGAGAGAAGAATTTGAAGAAACTCAAGAAGATATAGATGAGACCACCAATCTAGTTACTTGGTTAGAAGAATGTTAACGTGTTAGTGTATTGATCATACAATTGAGTGTGGTATGCCAATACTAGGTTGTTTGCTAAACCTTGATTGGTTTGATGAATGCTTGTTAGAAGTTGCTTGTAAGATGAGTTTCCTTGATATGATGTGATGGGGTAGGAACTTCTTTAGTGTCTTTCTAATCTCTACTCATCCATGCCAAGCCAAACCATATCTCATACCCATTTTCCAACCATAGTGAGCTACCATATTAAGTGTAACAACAAACATTACACACAAGAATTTTATGACTAGTTCCCTATTGAGACACAAGCCATCCTAATTGAGGAAATTTAGTCTCAAATTGTTCTTTCGTTTGAAGGAACAATCACATCCATGATCAATGCCAACTACATCATAAGGAGCAGCAAGCCAATCAACAAGAGAAGATAGACAAGTGGACTCAAATTTGCATGAGTTATGAAGATTTTGGAGCATACTACACCAAGAGAAGAAATAATGAAGAAAAAACACAACTATTCAGTAAGTGTTGCATAAGAGTCCTACGCAACCCAATAGTTTGAGGATAGATAGTTTAGCTCAGGTCTGTCTTACATATTGGAAACTATCTAATAAGGCAAGAAATATTGACCGAGTGTTAGATTTCAAGATTTAACAAACAAAATACAGAGTAGTGAACTGAGTGTATTGTGGAGTAGCTACCATGATGACTACTCATTTAATTCACTTTGTTATGAGGAATGATAAGTCTAGAGGACATACCTTTTTGAAGGATGATGATGTTAAGCTTCGACTATAGAATGGTAGGATGTAATAATAACCCTATGTTAGGAAAGTGTTGCTGAAACATACTGTTTTCGGTGAGGTTCAAACCAACCTTGGTGGTATCAAGGAATGGAAGATATTGCCTACCATGAGAGTTTTGTTAGAAATAGCATGGTGATAGCATTCAAGGAAGACAACAACAAGATGAAATATTGGTAAGGACATCAAAAGACTAAGTTGAGAGTGAATCAAAGACATTCGATTGACCCAAAGAGTGGCACCTCAGTGTCAAAGGTAGTTCAACAGAACTATGTTGGCTACAACTTTACCGTGAAGGAAAGTTCTACTCAAGCCAATCTGGAATCAGGATACACTCCAAACTAATGGAAATAAGCTAACAACATAAGTTTCTTTTAAGGGTGGTAGCCACCTAGTTGCTTTCAAACCCAAGTAACCCAAACCTATATTTCTTTCTAGCCTTCCCAAATCTCGGGATGAGATTTCTTTAAGGGTGGTAGTCTGTAACATTCCTGATTTTTGGAAATGTTAAAAATCACAAAAAAATAAAACTTATGTTTTCTTGTTTAAAGCAAGCCACCAAAAACAAATAAAACTCAAACACAAAGAAAATATTATTGTTATTCTAGTGTTATTGGAATTAAAAATCCATTATGCCTCCGTTTTCCATAAACCGTAAAGACTTTTTAAAATGAATATTCCTTACATAAAGTAAATTATTTTCTCTATATCAAACCTTATTACGTAATTTTTTTAAAATTTAAATATTACTTTGAAAATATTTTATGGCAACTAAAATCAAAGATTTATTACCTATAATAATGTTCTAAGCCTCAAAAATATTTATGAGAATAAAAGGTATTTATAGTTATTATTAGGTGTTATTCTAAGCTTTAAACATAAAGTGGTGTACATAAAATGCTTTGCCTTGAAAATAATATAAAAGGAGTCTCTGAAAACAATATTATGGCTTGTGAAAATTTCTAAATTTTATTAAGCCACTTGTATAATTATGGAATTTTCTATTTTAAAAATGACATTAAGTTACAATTAGTAAATCACACATATTTTAAAAATATAAAATATGAAAATGAGATAAAACGACTTTGAAAAATTATATATGACATGTATAATGTCTCTAAATCATTTTATTATTTTCTAATTTTAAAATAACAATTAATTACACTTTTGATTTATTTATATTTGCAAATAAAAATTGAATTGTGTTGGAAACAACAAAATTAGGTTTCTATTTGATAGATATTGTAATTAAAATATTTTAGAAATTTATTTGAGGTTAATTAGATGCTTAAAATAAGAGTTATTAAAGAAATAAGAAAAACAGAAAAATATATTCTGACCCGAGGGCCCCACCTGTCATCTTCCACCCATGGACATTCATTTCCTCCTCCATTACTTCCCATGGGCGTTTATTGCGCGCATGATTGTTGTCGTTTCAGGCCCCATTATTCTGCCCCGAGCCAACCCCTTAAAAGCAACACACGCCATCTCTCTTTTCCCTGTCCCTTCTCTGTCGATTGCGCCCTCAAACTGCCAAGATTGCTCGCCGAAGTCCGCCGCTACCGCCGTCGTATGTTACCGATTCCGACAAGGTGAGGTGATTCCCGAGCCTGCAACTACCCTTATTTGACTCCCCGTATCCGTGCGCTTCTTACTGACCACTTCCCTGAATTTTTCCACCGCAGAATTGTCGCTGTCATGCACTTCTGAGGCTACCGGAGCCTGTGCCTTCTCCGGCCGCCCACCGTCACCGTTCCCAGAAGGGACGGACTCTGCTACCATTCCTATCAATCTCATCGTGACCTCTCGCGCCTTGTCGTCATCTCACCAATCCCGGAGCGCCACTGGATCACCGCTGTCGTCGAGTCTCGAGTCGTAGAACAACCGCGCACCATTTTCCTGCGAAGACTGTCCCGGTGAGTGATGACCCACAAGTATAGGGGATCGCAACAGTCTTCGAGGGAAGTAAAACCCAAATTTGTTGATTCAACACAAGGGGAGCCAAAGAATATTTATATGCCTTAACAACTGAGTTGTCAATTCAGCTGCACCTGAAAGTAGACTTGCTCGCAACAATTTATCAGCGGTAACAATTTTATAGCAGTAGTAGAAATAAAATAACAACAGTAGTAAAATAGTAACAACAGTAGCAATTGCGGAAAACAACAGGATGGGAAGTACCGTAGGCATAGAGGGAATGGATAAACGGGCGTTGCATGGATAACATAGGTCATTTAATAATCTAACACGGGCATTGCAGATAATAATATAAAGCATCAAACCTTTAGGAAAACCATAGGCATGTGTTCCAATATAGTCATACGTGCTTGCAATGAGAAACTTGCACAGCATCTTGTGTCCTACCAGCCCGTGGCAGCGGGGCATCTAGGGAAACTACTGGTAATTAAGGTGATCCTTTTAATAAAGCACCGTAGGAAAGCATTAACACTCCGTAAACATACGTGATCCTCGCATCACAACCATCCCCTCCGGCTGTCCCAATTTGTGTAACTTTGGGGCCTCGGGTTCCGGACAATGACATGTGTAAAACAACTTGAAGTTATGATCAAGAAACATAATTATACTCACGGAACAATAACATGTTCAGATCTGAGATCATGGCACTCAGGCCCTAGTGACAAGCATTAAGCATAACAAGTTGCAACAACGGTAGAAAACACTAATAATTGATACTGGGCACTATGCCCTAACAATCTGGCATTATTACATGATCGATCTCATCCAATCCATTCCATCCCTCTCAGCCTACAGCGGTGTTTACTCACACATGGACTGGGGAATCATGGATGGTTGATGGAGAAGAGGTGGCGGTGTCGATGGCGATGATCTCCTTCGAATTCCCGTCCCGGCAGGGCGCCAGAACAGGAACTTCTGATCCCCGAATCGAGGTTCGGGGTAGCGGCAACGCTCTGTTGTGTTTCTGTGGAATATGACGAACCCCCTCGTGTTTTAGGTTTACGGGGCATATGTAGTCGAAAGGGGAGTCCGAGGGGGTGTGGGAGTGGCCCACACCAGCAGGCGGCGCGGCCAAGGGGGGGCGCGCCGGGGGGTGGTGTGGCCCCTACCTAGCCCCCTTCTGGCTCCCGCGGTATTCTGGTGTTTTAGGACCAACATGATTTTTTCTGGGCATTTTTCCGAAAGTTGATTTTTCTGCACAAAAACGAGACATCATAGTAATTCTGCTTAAAATAGCGTTAGTCGTGTTAGTGGTATCCAAAACTCACAAGTTTAAAGGAAAAAAAATAAAAAAAAGTGTTCGGAAAAGGAGATACGTTTTGGACGTATCAATGAGCCTCTTCCTCCTTGCTATCTATTGTGTGTTGTTGGATCTGAATCGAACGCCTAGAAATAGTCTAAGATGAGCTAAGCCGAGCCGTGGCTCAAGCGGAAGCCGTAGCCCAGCCCATCCAATGGGAAGCCGCCACATCAGTGGAGCCTTATCCACTTGTTCTCCCGATTTCGTTCTGAATAGAAATACTTGGCTCTTTGGCAAAAAAAAGTCCATGTAGTTTGTAATCATCATAACTTTTGATCCAGTAGCCCAAATTTAGCAGACTTGGACTTTTTGAAAAGCTCTTGACATGAAGAAAATTTTGGCACTGTCCAAATTCAAATTTGAATATTTGAAATATTTCCAAATTCTTAAGAGCTATTTGGATGAATTTTGGCATGATTCAAATTCTAAAAATCTAAAAATTGCAAATAAAATACATTTGGAAACCTTAAGATGTGTTCTAACAGACCCCTATGCGCAAATAATTTTAGGACAAATTTAGTTTTAATTTATATTTGTGTTAGCCATTTAGGTATTTTTGACATAGATTTAATTCCATAAATAATTATAAAATGGTTCCTTTAGCAAATTTTTTGTAATTAGTGACCTTGGACCGGAGAGACTTTTACCCAAGTCATAGGTGACCTTAGAACCTCCTTCATGTATTGTTTTGGACAATTTTCCTCCATAGTGTTAGTCACTTAGAAATTTTAGTAGTGTTGGTAAAACCCCTTTTAGTAAGACTGTGGTGTGATTCCCTTGATCAAGAACAACATCCAAAATGCATTAGTGAAACCACTTAGTAGTATATGGAGCTGAAGACTAAGGAAAGAATCAAGAGGACATCAAGAGTCAAGAAGACACCAAGATCAAGTGACTCCATGGAGAAGAACCTCTACATCATCAAGCAGTACTACATCGTCAAGAACTGAAGAAGAATGAGAAGAAGATGGAAGACCTTAAGTCAAGGCCATTTTCACAATTTACAAGTCATGACTTGAACTGGTGAAGAAACCCCTAGTAACCAAAACCTCTTAGTGGATTCATGTAAACCTAGTTTGCTTCTAAACACTTAAGCCACAACATGAAGTTCTACAAGAAGCAATGGAGTCACCACACTGAAGAAGAAGCTACATGGGAGCGCGAAGATGATCTTCAAGAAGACAAAAAATGTGAAGTCTTGGAGCAACCATACCACCTATTCAAGTATATTGATATCAAGTTTGTTTTTGTCTAACTGTCGTGGTGAGGTAAAGACAGATGCCATAGGATGGCTTCAGTTTGGGGCCGATGGACACTGCGAGTATCCGGGGAGGGATCACACGCCTAGATGGCGCGCTCACTACACTGCAAACAACACAATCTACCTAGGTTCGGGGCCCTCGTGTGGAGGTAACACCCCTACTCCTGCCTCTCTCTCTCTGTATATGTGGTAATCGAGTACAAGTGTTCCTCAAGCTCAAAGAGCTAGAGGAAGAAGAAGCTCTACTACTATCTCTCTCTAAACAAACTAACAACACTTCTCTTCTCAAGTTACCAGCCACCCTCACATAGGAGGGGTATGGCCACCTTATATACTGGTGGCCACCAACTAATAGTACAAGATTAGATGACTACGCACTGTGCCGTAGCGCACACTTCCGCTTCTTCGCTGACAGACGCCGAAAGTCTCCGATGTCGTGGTCGCTGCCATGTCCTGTCCCCCTTGTCAGAGACAGGACATGGCCTCTCCCATACACTGCACTGTACCAGCGTATGCATACGCATCATCACGCCTAGTAAGTGGAACCGCACGCTCGTACTCTCCCTGGATATGCGGGATTACAACGGCTCCGTTGACCTCCCTCCGAGAAGAGCAAGATCCTTGTCTACCCGGACTCACCAAGCGCTACTCGGTCAGTCCGGAGAAGATTCCTTTCTCCCTTTTGCTCATTGTCCTTCCTACCGAGATAGCTCCATCTCGGTAGCCATCCAACTCGGTACCTTTCTACTCGGTACGGCCCAACTCGGCAAGAAGTACCTCAAACACCATTTCTTACCAACCTTGCCCCTACTCGGGGGTAGCCCCCCGACATTAGTCCCCGAAGCTGGTATGGTCCAGTGAACTCAGAAGCTGGGCCGTGCCAGCTTAAACCAATCTCTTCCAAAATGTCTATCCGAGATGTGCCCATCTCGGTTGAGTTACACCTTGAACTCGGATTCTTCTCATACCCTTCACAATCGATTTTTCATCAACAATCGAGTTGGCCATGCTGCTTTGGATTTTACCGAGATCCCAGCACTTAGCCAATTTTCCACGGGTTTTGCCGCGCAAGGTGAGATTGCCTAGTTATCTTCGCGTGGAAGGCTTACCACGTGGCGCAGAACCGCTGCCCACGTCGCCTCGGTTCCTGTGCGGCCGCAACGCACGCGCCACGTCCACGCCCCTCACTGCACATTGGGCCCACGCGCCGTCGCGTCCATTCGCAGAGAGCAGTCAAGTGCCCACATTGCAGGACGTGGGATTTACTGCGCCAAGTTACGCACGGTAATTCCGCTACGTGCGTTTTTCTGGATGCAGTAACTGCCACGATCCCACGACGGAGCCCGCATTAGATCCTGGGCAGTTATTGCGTTATAAGGGTATAAATACCCATGCTGCGCCCGTCATATCGTTTTCCTCTCCATTTGCCCCAGTCTCTTCTCCTTCTTCCTCGCACGCGCGCACACAGAGCACATCGCTCCGCCGCACGCCGTCGACCACCATCGCGCACAGAAGAGAGCACCGCACCACTTCGCGACACCACTCACCAGAGCACGTCCGCACACAAGAATCTCTCTGCGCCTTGCCAATCTCTGCAACTCAACGCCACCATCGTACAACTGCTCCCTTCCTCGCCGCGGAAAGCATGCCACGACATTCATCTTCCGTGCTGCCGCCAATCTTCTTCGTCATCTGCGGCCCGAGCCTCTCCGCACGTGCGCGGGAAACTCGGAGGAGCCGAGATCCAGACGTGCCCAGATGGAGATCGACCTCGAGCTCGAAGGGCCCGCGTCCACCCGTGGAGCCTGGGAAGGTTCCGATGTGAACGCCAAGGACATCAAATGGTTGATCGACACGCGCCGCGTCCCAGCTAGCGTGATCTGCAGGCCACACGGCGACGAGATCGAACCCACACCTGGAGCCGGCGACTACGTGGTATTCCTGAACCACTTCAAACGCGGGTTTGATCTTCCCATCTCTAACTTTCTGCAGAAATTTCTTCGCCACTTTGGCTTGCAACCCCACCATCTTCCGGCCAACGCCATTACCATCCTTTCTTGTTTCGTGGCCTTCTAGGAAGCCTATTTTGGCATCTACCCCACAGTAGATATTTGGTCTAGGTATTTCCATTTCCTCTAACAAGTCCTTCCAAACACCCTCAATCCAAATGCCCCCAAACGTATGACCCAGTGTGGCACTGCCATGATTGTTTACCGGAATAGGACCGAGTTCCCCCGGGTTCAGGGCCTTGACTCCTGCCGCAAATAGCAAAGGGGGTTCTTTTATGTGAAGAATCCCAAAGACCAAGATCTTATCATGCTCCCCGACTTCCGCAACTCGCCCCCTACCGCGATGGTGAATTGGGGGTACAATCCAAAAAAGACTGTGCCTGAGGTGAACCGCGCCGACAGCCTGCTGAAGCAACTCGTCGAGAACGGGCTCCGAGCTGACGATTTGCTCGCTACCTGGGTGAGCCGCCGAGTTCTGCGACTGCAGCTCAAGGTCCACAAGATGTGCTTCATGGGCGGGGCCCGAGATTGCACGCGCACCACCACCTTCGAGCTCAGCAAGAAGGAGGTGGCCATCTAGGCCAAGTCCATTGCCAAGGCCAACCTCACGGAGACTTGGGATTGGATATTCGAGCCCTACAGCCGAGTGAGGCTAGCGACCCAAGTAAGTACTCGTCACTTAACCGAGTTTCTTTCATCTCGGTATCTTCCGAGATCATTTAATTCCTTATGCATTGTGTTTCGCATGCCCTACCAAGTAGAGTTCATCTCGGTATCTTTCGAGTTCATTTAATTTCTTATGCTTTCTGTTTCGCATGCCCTATCGAGTAGAGTTCATCTCGGTATCTTCAGAGTTCATTTAATTCCTTATGCTTTGTGTTTCGCATGCCCTACCGAGTAGAGTTCATCTCGGTATCTTCTGAGTTCATCCGTTTCGCTATTTATGCTTTGTGTTTCGCATGTGCAGCACTTTGAGCAACAGAAAGAGCAAGACAAGCCGGTCCCCGCAGAGGAGGACCGGGCTAAGGATGAAGTCAAGCAATTCGACAACCAGGACACACTCCCTATCCCGGACGCCTATGCTGCCACCCAAGCCGGTAAGTCCCGAGTCTCGGCCTTAATTCGGGACTGGTCCGAGGATGATGAAGGTGATAGTGATGACGATTGTATTCTTTTAGAGGTATCTAACCCCTTCTCGGTCTCATTTGCGTATTCTTTTTCCTCGTTCCCAACTGACATGGAAGAACTGGTGGTTGAGGCGACGCCCGTGGCCATTGCCGCCCCTGTGGAATTGAAGAAGAGGACATGAAGCGGCGAAGTCGAGCCTCCATCCAAGAGGCACAAGAAATCCGGGAACAAGGGTCCCAAGGGGGGCAGGGTCATGGCGAGACGCCGAAAGAACCTGCGGCCTATGGTTGACGGGTAAGTAATTTCCGAGGTGCTTTATGTTTGCATATTCTTCGTTCTTTTGCCTATTTTGACCGAGATGCTTTGTAGCTGCATTTTGTTTACTTTTCTGCTTTTCCTTTCCTGCAGTGATCCGATTGAGACTGAGCTCTCCGAGGCGCCCGTGGGACCGAATAGTGCACCCCCTTCCGTGATCGCGCTTCCTGACACCCGCGGCATCATCGACCTCGATGCCGAGGACATGGACACCAACACCACGGACCGGTCCGAGATGCCCCTTCCGGACAGAGAAGACCAGGATCTCGGCTCAGGCGACATGGGCGCCGAGATGGACACTCAAGAGACTCCACAACAGCCGGAGTCGGCCACCGAGCAACATCAAGAGCAGCAACAAGAGCAGTAGCAACCAGAAGCAACGGCCCAGCAGCAAGCGCCACATCAGCAAGTTCCTCCAGCATCCACAGCAGCAACGCCACCAACCACACCGAGCAGACCAACACCATTGGAAGGAGCAGCAGCAGCAGCAGAAGCAGCCACAGCAACAAAAGCAACAGCAGAAATAGCAACCGGCACCGCACCAACGGCCACAGGCCCAACTCCACCATCAACAGCAGCACAAGCAAGCCCAACTCCCATAGTCACAGATCCAACTCCTCCAGCAGCAGCAGCAAGCCCAACACCACCGAGAGCGCCAGCAGGCCCAACAGGAAACCTCCCTCGCACTCGGCAGCAGGCAAAGTTCGCTCCATCGCAGGGACCAGTGGCTGGAGAGGGCCTCCCCAAGACCACGACGGGACTTGTAAAAGTTCCCGTACACTGGCTGAAACAGCATGTGGTGCAGCAAAAGAAGTTCGGGCCAAAAACGAAAGCCTACACCTTGGCGATTAACACAGACACTCAGCTCGTGCCGCACCAGGGACTTTCCATGGAGTTGCGGGAGGACTTGGATGCGACCCTGGACCGGATTGGCCACCTCGATCCCGTCCACAATGGGAAGAAACTGGGCCCACTGGACCATTACCGCAAAGAATGGAACCGGGCTGATGTCGGTCCGATATCTATGCCAGTTTTGGCTTCCAACTGCACCTTGGCGCACAAAATGTACTGCCTGCGCACTGCCTCTCAAGACGCCGAGCTCACCTCCTGGGTAAGTAACGACTTCCCTTTTATGCTTTTCCGAGATTGCAAATTGTGAAACCGAGATCAACACCTATATCGAGTCCCCAAGATTTGGGCCGAGTAGGCAATACTCGACCGAGTTGAAGTCTACTCAGGTCGAATCTTCCAACTAATCCTTTACTTGTTTTTTCTCAGACCTGCACCAAGACTCGTGCCCTACTCTTCCAGAAGCTTCTCTAGGCCCACCGGTATGCCACCGAGCGCAACCAGAACCTCCAGAAGAAACTGGGGAGCAAAGGTAACTTTTTTCCATACCGAGATACTGCATATGCTTTCTTCTGCATCAGTTTTCTAACTCGATTTCTGTTTTCTCTTTCACAGCTATCCTGGAGAAGCAGCTGACAGATTTTGTCACCAAGATTTCTTCTCTGGAAAGTAAGTGCTGTATTTTCTATCTTTGCGTTTTATGTTTAGGCTTTTCCTTCTCTTTGGTTAATTTTGCTTTTTGATGCACACGAGCATCAGATCTTTGCCGAGAAGCACCAGGACTGCATCGTGCTGGCAGGATCTTCATAGATCAAGATCTTGGCTTTAGAGAGTAAGCCCTTTCTTCTTTCTCCTTACTCGATTTCCATGCTCCCATTATTTTGCTAACCGAACTGCTTTCTATACAGCTAAGCACAAATTGTTTGTTGAAAAACACCAAGACTGTCTCTCTCAAGCCAAGATGCAGCAGCAGATCCAGGACAGCAAGGCCAAGCTCGAGGAAGATCTCCAAGCCGAGAAGGATGAAGTGGCCAAGCTTTAGCTGGAGCTGGCCGATGCGATAAAACTGGCGCTTCAGGGCTAGACGGAGAAAACCGAGTTGAAGGCGGTTGCTGCTGCCGAGAAGGCCGAGTTGGAGGAGCAGATCTAGATCCTCAAAGAGCGCAACCTCGCACTCGATCAGATGGCGAGTGCCTCACGTGTCCTGCTGGATATACACCACACCAACGCCCACTTGTGGTTCACCAGGCTTAAGGACCTCGTCATGGAGTTGAGATGTAAGTTTCGCCTTCCCACTTCTTTTTTCCAATTCCCCACTTGCTCTATCCCACTGAACTCGAACATCTTATTTCCCAGGGGCCTTCCCCGATCTGGATCTTGGTGCCGAGAGGGCCTTTGCAAAGGCTAGGGACCAAAGGGCGGACGTCGGCTTCGACGTCACGGAGACTGTCACCATTGAGGATCAGATCGAGGGCATCAAAGCCCGAGTTCTGCCCCTCAAGGGAATGGGAGCCAGCCTTGTATCCACTTCAACCCCGCTGCACAAGATTTTCTGGCCAAAAGATGAGCCCCCCATGACAATCAACCAACTGGCCAAGAAGCTGGACATGGTCAAGGGCCGCCTCAAGGAGTGGCGTGCCTCAGCAGCCCGAGCTGGCGTAGACGAGGCGCTGAATTTTGTCCTCTCCAAGTATGACAAGATTGACCTCAACACTCTCAAGTTTATGCGCAACAAGTCAAGATGGTCTTGAAAAGCTTCTTGTGTCCGGGCTCGCAAGGAGACCGCATATCAGTTGGCCTCATACACCAATACCAAGGAGTATGTGGATGCCCCCCCCACCCCCGAGCCCGACACCGAGGACGAGAAAGAAGATGAGGATGTCGATGATGCAGCTTCCGACGTTGACAATGAAGGCGAGGAGAACAATGACGGAGCCGAGGAGGTGGACGAAGAAATCAAGGCCGAGAACAAGCCAGCCAAGACCGCCGAGTCGACTGCCACTCCCTCTGCCGAGATCGTCACCGCCGAGATGGTCATCTCCGAGCATGCGCCCGATTTGAGCACCTCGGAGCCTACTGCCGAGAACGACACCTCTGAGCCTCCAACTGTGACAGCTTCCGAGTCCGCCACCGAGTCCACCAATCTGGCAGGGGCTAATGCAGATTCCACTCCATTGGCTGAGGCCTAATTCTCTGCTTTTCATTCTCAAACACTTTATCAGATCCCCGGTATGCCAGGTGCAGTTGTAAGAAATACTATCCTATCGTTTGCCACTCAGTTTTTTTTTAAGTTTAAGCAAGACTGGCTGAATGCCGGATTGCCCTAATTCGAGTCCCCGAGTTGGTTTTCTTATCCACCTGGCTTTTTTCGTCTTTGCTCTTGCCTGCCACTTGTGGCTTTTTTGACAGTCGAGTCACTAGATTTCTAAAACCAAGTTTATAATACTTCACAACTTTGAGATTGGAATTAAAACTGCCCAGTACTTAGCCGAAAAAACGGAAGGAAAAAACAACTTATGTCGGTTGACTAACTCTTTGTTTCCTTAGCAGTTTTTCATGTGATCATTGACCCTTGGCTTGTTCTCTCGCTTGCCATGAAGTCGGGTTGCGGACAACAGCAAGTTGGAAAGTTGGCCCTTAGGTTTAAGCACGCTACTAAACTTACACACGAAATTCCGAGATGATTAACCGACATAGAAAATTAAGAAGTAAATAACACAGAGAAAGTTAGGCACAGGCAGTCCCCGAGTTCCTACTCGGAGTGCCGACTTGAATTTCAACTCGGTATGGAGATACATACAATGCTTTTTCAGGAATGGAAACGGCGGAGTAGAGGTACATTCCAGGGGCGCTTAGTTTCCTCTCTGGATTTATCTGCCCTGTTCTTCTGTGGCTCCTATGCATCAATGAGATAGTATTCATCATTGTGCAGAGGTTTGCTCACAATGAACGGTCCTTCCCACGGAGGGGAAATCTTGTGCATTCCGGCTGTGCTATGCACCAGCCTAAGCACCAAATCTCCTTCTCGGAAAACCCTAGGGCTTATCTTCCGGCTATGACAACGTCTCGGATTCTGTTGATATATAGCTGATCTCGACGGAGTTAATTCTTTTGCTTCCTCTAGCAAATCAACATCATCTTCTCGGGCTTCTCTTGCCTCTGCCTCAGTATAGAGGGTTACTCTTGGTGAGTCATGCTCAAGGTCAGCGGGCAACACAGCCTCTGCTCCATATACCAGGAAGAATGGTGTGTACCCGGTAGATCGGTTAGGGGTGGTCCTTAGACTCCACAACACCGCCGACAACTCATCCAGCCAACAACCCGGGGTTCGCTGTAATGGCTCAATTAGCCTAGGCTTTATTCCGGATAGGACCATGCCATTAGCTCTTTCAACTTGTCCATTTTATTCTGGATGCGCGACTGACGCAATGTCTAGTCGGATCCTCTTCTCCTTGCAGAACCGAGCAAAGGCTCCCTCGGCAAAATTTGTTCCATTATCTGAGGTGATCCCATGCGGGTAGCCATATCTCAGGATAATATCTTTCAACAAGGTCACTGCTGTGTGCCCATCACACTTCCGGATTGGCTTCACCTCAATCCACTTGGTAAGCTTATTAACCATGACTAGAATGTGAGTCATATTGCCCCGAGCTGGCTTGAAGGGCCCCACCATGTCCAAACACCATACTGCAAATGGCCAAGTGATGGGAATAGTTTTCAGCTCGGAAGCTGGCATATGAATCTTGCTTGCATATCTCTGGCACCCATTGCATTTTCTCACCAGATCTTCTACTTGCTACAAGGCAGTGAGCCAAAGGAATCCATGGCAGAAAGATTTCTTCACTAGAGCCCGAGATGAGGCATGGTGCCCACATTCCCCCTGATGTATCTCTTTGAGAATCTCTTCTCCCTCTTCCGGCTCAACGCAGCGCTGAAGCACGCATGTGGTACTTCTCTTGTGTAGTTCTTTGTTGATGATGGTGTAGCCTTTGGATCTTCTCTGTATCTGCCTGGCCGAGATCTCATCACTCGGTAAAGTACCATCCAACAGATAAGATAATAGGGGTTGAGCCCAACTAGGTATTGCCCGAGTAGGAAATATGGGCTCATCCACCTCCATTGGATCAACAGACATGACTTGCTCCAAGATGGAAACGAGTCCCCGGGTTCTACGAGGCAGTCCCCGAGATGAATGCAACAGTCCCCGGGACAAGGGAAGCAGTCCCCGGGTTCTCCTTCACAATCCCCTCATCAATCTCCATGGGAACAGTTTCTGATTCGGGCACAGCCGGGACGAATATCGAATCTTACTCGGGAGATGGCTTGATGGAAGGCTTCTTGAGATGCTCCAAAGCAATTCCTGCCGGGATGGACTACCGAGAAGAGCTCAATTAGGACAGTGCATCAGCAGCATCGATTTCAGTTTGGTGGATGTGGTGGAACTCACATCCATCAAAGAATCCCGACATATTCTGGACAAGGAACCGATATGAAGCCATATTGGCATCCAACGCATCCCAAGTCCCCGAGGCTTGTTGAACCACCAGATCCGAGTCGCCATAGCATATTATCTGGCGGATACCAATCTCCTTGGCCACTTTCAGTCCATGGACTAAGGCCTCATACTCGGCCACATTGTTGGACACTGCAAAATGGATTTGCAAGACGTATTTGAGTTTATCCCACCTGGGTGAGGTGAGCACAATGCGAGCACCAAGACCCTCTTTCACCTTGGAGCCATCGAAATGCATTCGCCAAAAATTTGTTTCCGGCAAGGGAGGCTCGTACTGCATTTTGGCCCAATCAACAAAGAAATCTGCTAGGGCTTGAGATTTGATGGCTTCTCTTCTTGCATACTTTGGGGTATAAGCAGCTAGCTCAATTGCCCACTTGGCTACTCAGCCACTTGCATCCTTGTTGCCCACAATCTCCGAGATGGGTGCAGTACTCACCACTGTAATTGGATGCTCTTGGAAATAATGCTTGAGCTTCTTGGCAGCCATATAGACTCCATATGTCATCTTCTGATAGTGAGGATAGTTTTGCTTCGAGTTGGAGATCACCTCACTCAGATAATACACCGGCCTCTGCACCGACTTTCCCTCTTCTTCTCGCTCCACTACCACCATCACACTGACTACTCGGTTGGTAGCTGCAATATAGAGCAACATTGGCTCCTTAGGCAGAGGAGACGCCGGAACTGGAGCTGTACCCAGCATGGTCTTGAGCTCTCGGAAAGCCACATCGGCTTGTGGTGTCCAGACGAATTTGTCACTTTTCTTCATGAGCTGGTTTAGAGGTAAGGCCTTCTCGCCCATTCTCCCAATGAACCGGCTAAGGGAAGCCATGAACCTAGTGAATCTCTGCACATCCTTCAAGGATCTCTAGAGAGACATGCTCTCAATTGCCTTTATCTTGGAGGGGTTGGCCTCGATACCTCGGCTGGACACAAGGAAACCGAGTAACTTCTCTGCTGGGACACCAAAGGTGCACTTGGTCGGGTTCAGCTTCATCCGGTACTTTCTCAAGTTCTCGAATGTTTCTTGGATATCTTCTAGGAGTGTGTGTTTCTCCCTGGTCTTGATGACTATATCATCCACATACACCTGCACATTTTTGCCTATTTGCTCATGCAAGCATTTCTACAAGCACCTCTGGTATGTGGCCCCAGTATTTCTCAACCCAAAGCACATGACACGATAGCAATAAGCCCCGTACGGGGTAATGAAAGCAGACTTTATTTGATCAGCCGGGTTCTGGGGAATCTGGTGGAAACCAGAGTATGCATCAATGAAAGATAGAAGTTCACACCCGGCTATGGAGTCGATCACCTGATCTATTCGGGGCATTGAGAATGGGTCCTTGGGGCAGGCCTTGTTCAGGTCGGTGTAGTCCACACACATGCACCACACCACATCGACCATAGGATCATCCTTTTGCTTCTCGACCATGACCGGATTGGCCAGCCAGTCCGGATACAGTACCTCCATGATAAATCCGCTAGCCAACAGCCTTGTGATCTCGTCACCAATGGCTTTCCTCCTTTCAGCAGCAAAACTACGCATGGCTTGCTTCACCGGCTTGGCCTCCGACCGCACATGTAAGAGTGCACAACCAACTCCCTCGGGACACCCGGCAGATCCTGATTGGACCATGAAAATACAACCCGATTCTCACGGAGGAAGTGGATGAGCTCACTTTCTTATTTCTCCTCCAACCCGGCACCAATGATGGCCACACGCTCTGGGAACTCGGGGTCAATCTGCACCTTCTTGGTTTCCTGAGAGGCCTAGAAAGTGGCACTGTGCTGAGAGCTAGGCATCCCGGTCATGCCGAGTTGAGCTGCCTGTGCCATGGCCACCACTTCGTGTATCTTCTTCTTCTCGGATGCAATGACCATCGACTCGGCCAGCCGAGATCTAGCTGATGTGCACTCCAGGGAGCGCTTGTAATTACCCAAGATGGTGATAATGCCATTGGGGCCGGGAAGCTTCATCTTCAAATAGGCCGCATGAGTGGAAGCCTTGAACTTGGACAGAGCTGTCTGTCGAGAAGAGCATGATAAAGCTCTGAAGATCCACCACTTTGAACTGCACGCACTCAGTTCGGCAATTATCCCTGGTGCCAAAGAGTACAACAATCCAACCCCTACCAATAGGAGCACAAGATACTCCCGGCACAATGCCGTGGAAGGTAGTCCGTCTGGGCAGCAGCATGTTCTCGGCGAACCCGAGTTTCTCCATGGTATCTCGGTACAGAATGTTGATGCTGCTGCCGTTGTCAATCAGCACCTTGCTGAACTTTACATTGATCTTTGGCCCAATGAAGGTTGGGTCTAGCACCATGGCATAGCTACCCGGGTTGGGCATGATCAGCCCGAGACCAGATGATATCTTGGTCGCACCAGTGCATGTAATCCGGCACTGCCGGCATCACTGCATTTACTTCCATCACCCACCTTAGCAGGCTCTCCTTGTCATCTGGCTTGGTGGTGAACACCATATAACTCTGATGGTGCTCCTGATACTGATTTCGGCCTCCGCCACCAGCATTGTCATTGTTTTTGTTGTTCCGGTTGAAGTTGTTGTTGGAATTGTTGTTGTTGTAGTTGTTGCGGGTGTTGTTGTTGTTGGCCCCCTGCGCCATTTGATTCACATTCTCCCTTCTTTGATTCTCGGTCGGCCTGGGAGCTGCTGCCCGGATAGGCTGAATGTTGGAACGCGGAGACTGCAGAGGCGAAGGAGGAGGCAACTGGCCGAACACCTCGCTCTTAATCCGGTCCCACCAGCTGCACTGTCGGGAAGTATGGTTTGCCGGCCTACTCGGATGCCGAGTGTGGTAGCTGTACGACCCATCCCTCATCATTTCAAAGGTAAACCTTTGTGGTGCATCTCCGGACTTCTTGGGATCCGTCCACTGCTTCTTGTAGTTCTAGTTCTGGTTCTAGTTCTGCCCGTACTGGGGCCCAACATTCTTTTGCCTTTGGCTGCTTCCTGCATCAGGTTGATCCGGATCAACCGCGGCTACGTGATCCGAGCCATAGCGAATATCCGGCCTGTCATCTTGCCTCTTGTTCCGGTAATCGGAACGGCCATTCCGCCTGGCACCATCATTGCCATGGCTCCTCCTTCTTGGCTCAACCGAGTCCAGTAAAGGTTGCGTGGGATCTCCGAGTGCATACATATCAGCGATCTTGATGGTCTCGACCAATGTACTCGGCATCTCCCTCTACAACTTCTGCCACAACATGCTACCATGTCGGAAACCTTGAGCGAACCATGCAATGGCCTGAGACTCATTCACACCTTCACAGGTGTTCCTCAATGTGCTCCACCGAGTCAGATACTCTCGGTCAGTCTCCTCTTCCCTCTGCTTGCACGCAGAGAGCTGTTGTGGCCGGTTGTTCAGGGGGCCTCGGAGAAATCAAGACAACAATTGATGCTGTCTCTCGGCAAGTTGTTCAGCCAAATCCGGGTTGGGCCCTCCAACATCCGGGGCATGTACCTCACCGCCCATCTGCGGTTACCACCGACAATGTGCACGGCAGTGACATAGTCATTCAGCCAATCTTCCGGCTTGGTGCTGCCATCATAAGTTTTGGTCCCTCTTGCCAGCTGGAACTTAGACACAGTCGGCTCATTCATAATGCTGGGACCAAAACAGAGAGGTCCAGGCGGGCCTTTTAGCTCCATCTCCTCCGAAAGGTAGATCCTATCCAGCTTGTACCTTGTGTCACTTGGCTGCAGCACTCGGGCCCCCAACCGAGCTCCGACACCTCCAGCATCAGCATAGCGATCATTTCTCTGGTACCCGGCTTGCTCCATTGCCGAGTAACCATCATTGTACCGGTTCTGCCGTCCAGCACCGGGTTGGGGAACCGGGTTGACCACAGGGGCAACCACTTGTGGCTAAACATGAGGTCCGGCACCGGGTTGAGGCTGAACCGGGTTGGCAGCCGGGTGCCGAAATGGACCATCTCAGTTGCGTCCATGTCCTCCTTGCTGAACTCGGCCGGCATCATGGCCACCACCTTGAGCAACGTGTTCTCGCCCGGGCTGCCGCTCTACAACTAACTGTTTTACGGTGACAGCCGGATCATACACTTGGATCTGCTTATGTCTCCCGGAGTTCACACTCTGAGATCTTCCACCACCGAGATGAGGCGAGGAGGCCTGGCCTCCGGATCTCGCCCCATGCGACTGAACCACATGAGATGCACCGGCTCTCGGATTCGCCTTCCGGAAAGCCTCATTTTGCCTGCTAGCCTCAAGAACAAGCTCATTAAACCGGTCCTGCTGCCTAGTGCGAGCTTCACCGGTTAGATTTGGCAACTCGGCAGCAACTGCCTCTGCCGTCCTAAGTTTCTTAGCAGGAGAACTATACTTGGGCCTACCAGTAGAAGTAACACTAGCAGATTTACTAGCAGTTCTACCATCTCTAGCCAACTCGGCACCGATATTACCGCCTCGGTTCCGTATAATCCCTATCCGGCTAGGGTTCCTGCCATCAGGAGTAAGACCATGAGCCCTGTTGTACTCATTCTGGTCGAGATTGAACTCTTGCCTGATTTTCGCCATCTCGGTGGCCTCCAGCAGGAAGGCTAGGCGCTGCTCCTCAAGCTGCTCGCGCAACACTGCCGGATCCGCATCCGCGGCTACGGGTATGCTCAGCTTCTCGATGACGTCGGCGAAGGGAGCCGGTCTCGCGGTCGATGTAGTAGGAGCCTGGTAACCCGGTAGGTTCTCCTTTCTCTCCAGAGGCTTGTGGGCCGGCCCAGCCAACTTGTCAGCAACCTCGGCGCCATCGGTCACGCTCTTCCCGGCAGCAGGAGCTGGACCGGTCATCATCACCTCCACGTTGTCCGCAGAGCCACCAGTGTGCTGCCCGCGGACGACGAGAACGGCAGGAGGATCTTCAGCAACGAGCACCACCTCGGGGTACTCGCGGATGACGATGGTAGCGACGTACACCAAGTGCGCGCTGAAGCTGATGACAGAGCCGCCTGCGGGCACAGGCCCACCGCCAAAATCACCGGCGTTGTCTGTGACGAAGTCAAAGAAGCCGAATTTGTGGGCAAGGCCACAAACCACACGCTCCCCCGAACTCGGAAGAGGTCCCATCCGGGTAGAAACCCCAGCCAGCGCCACTGCTGGCCCCACGGTGGGCACCAACTGTCGTGGTGAGGTAAAGACAGATGCCATAAGATGGCTTAAGTTTGGGGCCGATGGACACTGTGGGTATCCGGGGAGGGATCGCACGCCTAGATGGTGCGCTCACTACACTTCAAACAACAAAATCTACCCAGGTTCCGGCCCTCGTGTGGAGGTAACACCCCTACTCCTGCCTCTCTCTCTGTATATGTGGTAATCGAGTACAAGTGTTCCTCAAGCTCAAAGAGCTAGAGGAAGAAGAAGCTCTACTGCTATCTCTCTCTAAACAAACGAACAACACTTCTCTTCTCAAGTTACCAGCCACCCTCACACAGGAGGGGTATGGCCACCTTATATACTGGTGACCACCAACTAATAGTACAAGATTAGGTGACTACACACTGTGTCGTAGCGCATGCTTCCACTTCTTCGCTGACAGATGCCGAAAGTCTCCGCTGTCGTGGTCGCTTCCATGTCCTGTCCCCCTTGTCAGAGACAGGACGTGGCCTCGCCCATACACTGCACTGTACCAGCGTATGCATACGCATCATCACGCCTAGTAATTTGAACCGCACGCTCGTACTCTCCCTATATATGCGGGATTACAACGGCTTTGTTGACCTTGGTAGCCATCCTTGTCTACCCGGACTCACCAAGCGCTACTCGGTCAGTCCGGAGAAGATTCCTTTCTTCCTTTGGCTCATTGTCCTTCCTACCGAGATAGCTCCATCTCGGTAGCCTTCCAACTCGGTACCTTCCTACTCGGTACGGCCCAACTCGGCAACCAGTAACTCAAACACCATTTCTTACCAACCTTGCCCCTACTCGGGGGGTAGCCCCCCGACACTAACCATTTGACCCTTAGAACAATCCCTTTGCCAAATCAAGTGTGGATTATTCCAAAGTTAAACTTGACCAACCAATGTCCCTGGGTAGACCTTTAACACGATCACAATAGTTTCCTTACTAAACTAAATTATTGTGATGGAACTTAGTCTTGCCTTAACCTAACTAGCTTGGAAGACCATTGACTAAGTTTGTTGATTATGTTTTGTTTTTTTGTATGTGAATGAATTTTTTATTGTTAGTTGTTTGATTTGTTTAGATTGTACAAAGAGAAACGATCTAGTTGCGAAGAGAGTGTACCACTACACCAACTTCAACAAGGCAAGTGACACATCATAAACTACCTATTATTTCCTATATGCATTAGAACTTTTGAGTAGCATGCATGATAGGAAAATATTTGGTAAAATATTATGTTATACTATTATCCCTAGTAGTGTTTAGCCATCCTTATTGCCTTGATAGTGTAGCAACCTTTAATTTTGGTAGTTGATTGCTTAGCTATGCTTGTAGATGAAGTTAATGTGATTGGAATGTATAACTATGTTTTGATGGATTACCCTAAGGGGTTTATGAAATATATTTGGTAGATTAATATATACTTACAATGTGGCATGATAGGGGACTATTTAAAGGGTTGAACCTATGAAAATGTTCACATGAATAGCATGGTAGGAGACCACATTAGTGGTTGAACCTATGAATATGCTCTAGTCTCATATCTCTTGCATGGTAGGGGGTCACTTTGGTGATTGTATCTATGAAAATTCTTTATTCTCCAGCATGGTAGGGGATCACTTTGGTGGTTGTACCTATGAAAATGTTGTATTCTCCAGCATGGTAGGGGATCACTTTGGTGGCTGTACCTATGAAAATGCTTTATTCTCCAACATGGTAGGGGGTCACTTTGGTGGTTGTACCTATGAAAATGCACTTATCTCTAGCATGGTAGGGGGCACTCTTGTGGTTGAACCTATGCATATGATCTTATCTATGGCATGGCAGGAGACCATTCACATGGTTGTACCTTTCAATATATTGACATTTCTGTAGATGACTCATGGTTCATTGGTTTCTATCAAACGTACCGTGTTGTTTCAAAATTGTTCACTGATCTCTATCCAGTGGTACCTCTTCATCATAAAAAATGTTTTATGAAAATGTAGTAGAAAACTTGCTTTACGCAAAATTAGCTAAAAACTCCACTCAGCCAAATATTCATGTAGTTATAGTTTTGCCACTTATATCCACCATAGTGTTACTTGACAATACATTTAATTATACTGACCCCTTGTGGCTGCATATTCCATTCTGTAGATGGATTTGATGACGAGTGAGGATTTCATATAGGATCTCGAGTCTACCGCCCATGTTTTTCCTATGGCACATGAAGAATAAGAGGCTCAATTATGTACTATGTTTTCCGCGGAAATTCTAGGTTTTCCTTCTAGTCTTCTAAGACTATGCAAGTTGTAATCTTGGTTCATGCTAATCTTCTAAGGCTACGCAAGTTACTCCCTTCGATCCAGAATGTAAGGCCTATAGTTTTCTACATGAATATTAAGACGTGGGTATTTGGCATATGATCGACACATTTTTTCCTACAAAAAATGGCGAGAGCGGAGTCCCTGATACGTCATAAACGTATCCATAATTTCTGATGTTCCATGTTGTTTACATGTTATTTGCTACATGTTTCCTTTATGCCTTTTTTATCGATTTCCTGGGACTAACCTATTGACAAGATGCCACAGAGCCAGTTCCTGTTTTCTGCTGTTTTTAGTTTCAGAAAAGTTGTTCTGGAAATATTCTTGGAATTGGAAAATTCGAAGCCCAGAAGTCTTAGAATTCCCGAAGGATCCATGGAGTCCAGAGGAGACCCGGAGAGGGGCCAAAGGGGCCCCACACCATAGGGCGGTGCACCCCTGGCCGCGCTACCAGGTGGCCTGGCCCCCCTGGCCACCCACCGACATCGCCTTTCGCCTATTTATTCTCCCCGAGGCATAAACCCTAAAAAGATTGACCTTTTCCACGAAAAACACCCGAGGCCGCTGTCATCGTCAACCCAAAGTCGGGAGGGTTCTGGAGTTCTCCCGGCACCCTGCCGGGAGGGGAAATCATCACCGGAGGGCTCTACACCACCATGCCCGCCTCCGGAATGATGCATGAGTAGTTCATCTTTGGACCCATAGCAGTAGCTAGATGGTTGTTCTCTCCTCTTTATGCCTCATGTTCAGATCTTGTGAGCTGCCCTACATGATCAAGATCATCTTATTGTAATGCTACATGCTGTGTTTGCTGGGATCCGATGAATATTGAATGCTAAGTCTCTTGATTATCAATCTATCATGTTATCTTCATGTGTATGTTATTTATGATGTTGCATGCTCTCCGTTTTTAGTAGATGTTCTGGCCAAGTATATTCTTAGTGACTCCAAGAGGGAGTACATATGCTCGATAGTGGGTTCATGCCTCCTTTGCATCTGTGCTCGAATGACAGAAACGTGACGGATGGAGGATGTGTTGTTGCCATTAGGGAGAAAACAACGATGTTTACATTGTTTACATTACACACTTTGTTTAATGCGTTTATCTGTTGCTTGCAACTTAATACCCAAGGATTGCTCGTATGACATTCTGAGGGTGGATAATTAGTCATAGATGCAGTTGGATAACGGTCTATGAGTCTTATTGTAATGCCCGCATGAATCACATAGTAATCATCATGTCATGCATATGCACTACGGTGCAAACTTTATATCTGTCAATTGCCCAACTGTAATTTGTTCACCACACATATTATTTATCTTCTATGGAGAGACACCACTAGTGAACTGTGGACCCCGGTCCTTTTTCCTCATACTGATAATACAACCACTGCAATCTCTATTTTCATGTTGTTGCTACTGTTTTTACTACTGCCATCACTGTTCTCTTTCATCCACTACAAACAAATATTATTTTCCACACGGTACGTTTAACCTCTTTGTGTTCAGCAAAACCGGTGAGATTGACAACATCACTGCTTCGTTGGGGTAAAGTGATTTGATTGTGTTGTGTAGGTTCCACGTTGCTTCTGAACCGGTAGTGCGCCCTGCCACCTCAGCTCCATCAACCTTCGGAAGTTGCCTATTTCTCCTACTGTTCTATTCAACCTTGGTTTCTTTCGGAGGGAAAACTTGCTGCTGTGCTCATCACACCTTCCTCTTGGGGTCTCCCAACGAGTGCAAGATCTGCACCATCAAGACTAATTTTCTGGCGCCGTTGCCTGGGAGGAAGAGAATTTCTACAAGGGGGGTCTCTCACTTACAATCTCTTTACATTGTTATTGTTTTGATTTGTTTATTTTATTTTTGTCTTGTTTGCTTCTCTTTATCAAAAACATAAAAAAAACTAGCTCTTATTCTAGTTGTCTTTTTAATCATGTTTTTAATTTTGCTAAAAATGAGTACCCCTGAGATGATGCTGGTGTTAGTACTGATGATGTTGTTACCTATCTTAATAATTTTGTTGAACTATGTGAGATGCAAAAATATAAAGATGTAGATGGAGATATTATTAAACTGAAATTGTTTCCTTTCTCTTTGAGCGGAAGAGTTAAAGACTGGTTGCTATCTTTGCCTAGAAATAGTATTGATTCATGGACTAAATGTAAAGATGTTTTCGTTGGAAAATATTATCCTCCTGCTAAGATTATATATTTAAGAAGTAGCATTATGAATTTTAAGCAACTTTATAATGAGCATGTTGCTAAAGCTTGGGAAAGAATGAAATCGTTAGTAAAGAATTGTCCCACTCATGGACTGACTACTTGGATGATCATCCAAACCTTTTATGCAGGACTGAATTTTTCTTCAAGAAACCTTCTAGATCCATCTGCTGGAGGAACCTTTATGTCCATGACTTGGGGGCATCAACAAATCTTCCTGATGATATGACGGTAAATTATTCTGGATGGCACACTGAGCGAGCTACAACGGGATAGAAGGTAAATTCTGTTGAAGAAACCTCTTCCTTGAGTGATAGACTTGATGCTATTATGTCTATGTTTGTGAATGACCATGCTCCTATTGATCCAAACACTGTTCCTTTAGCCTCTTTGGTTGCTCAAGAAGAGCATGTTGATGTGAACTTCATTAAAAAAAAAATTTCAACAACAATGCTTATAGGAATAATTTTGGTAGCAACAACTATAGGCCATATCCTCCCAATAATAATAACAGTTATGTCAATTCTTATGGTAATTCCTACAACAACAATAAAATTGTACCCTCTGATCTTGAGAACATGCATAAGAATTTTATTAGTACACAAACTGCTTTTAATAAATCTGTTGAGGAAAAGTTTGGTAAAATTGATGTTCTTGCTTCTAAAGTTGATAGCCTTGCTCTTGATGTTGATCTTCTTAAAATAAAGGTTATGCCACATGATGTTAAGGAAATCAAAACTTTGAATTCCATTCAAATTCTAATTGTTGACAATGTTAGGAGGTTACCAAACTGCATGCTAGATGGGAAAAGAAGATGAAATAGCTGGAAAGAATAATATAGCTAATGGTTGCACCATTACCACCACTAGTAAAACTGAAGCTTCTCATGCTATAAACCTTCTACTACCAATGGTAAAGTAATTGGTGTTGGCAATACTCCCACTTCTGTTGTTAAACGTTCAAAATTTCGTGAAACTACTAAAAATGTTCCTCATAAAGTGCTGAAATTTTTAGAAACATGGGAGACAATGGTCCCATTACCTTTGATAAAAATAATCTTTACTTTGATGATTACAACATATCTTAAGTAATTAAGTTCCATCAAAAGTTGCTAGTTGTCCTAATGCTAGTACTATGAATATGGCTTTCATAAAACATATTACGAATGCTCTCATACAAATTAGACAGGATGAATTAAGATGTGAAACATCTATCCCTAGGAAGTTATATGATGGTTGAGAACCCATCATTAAAATGAAGGTGAATGATTTTTATTGTAATGATCTATGTGATCTTAGTGCTAGTATCTCTGTTATGCCTAAAAAACTTTATGATATGCTTGATTTGCCACCTTTGGAGCACTGTTATTTGGATATTCGTCTTATTGATAATGTTAGAAATAAACCTTTGGGGAGAGTTGATGATGTTCTTATCATGGTTAATAATAAACTTGTACCCGTTGATTTTGTTTTTGTGAATATTGAATGCAATGCTTCTTGTCCTATTGTTTCCTTTTGATTATATTATTCGAACAAATTATTCCCTGGCCACCCACCGACATCGCCCTTTCGCCTATTTATTCCCCCCAAAGTATAAACCCTAAAAAGATCGACCTTTTCGACAAAAAACATCCGAGGCCGCCGTCATCGGCAACCCAAGTTCGGGAGGGTTTTGGAGTTCTCCCCGACACCCTGCCGGGAGGGGAAATCATCATCGGAAGCCTCTACACCACCATGCCCGCCTCCGGAATGATGCGTGAGTATTTCATCTTTGGACTACGGGTCCATATTATTAGCTAGATGGTTGTTCTCTCCCCTTTATGCCTCATGTTTAAATCTTGTGAGCTTCTCTACATGATCAAGATCATGTTATTGTAATGCTACATGTTGTGTTTGTTGAGATCCGTTGAATATTGAATGTTATGTATCTTGATTATCAATCTATCATGTTATCTTCATATGTATGTTATTTATGATCTTGCATGCTCTCCGTTGTTAGTAGATGCTCTGGCCAAGTAGATGCTAGTGACTTCAAGAGGGAGTATTTATTCTCGATAGTGGGTTCATGCCTCCTTTGCATCTGTTCTCGAGTGACAAGAACGTGACAGATGGAGGATGTGTTGTTTCCATTAGGGACAAAACAACGATGTTTAGATTACACATTTTGTTTAATGCGATTATCTGTTGCTTGCAACTTAATACCCAAGGATTGCTCGGATGACATTCTGAGCGTGGATTATTAGTCATAGATGCAGTTGAATAATGGTCTATGAGTCTTGTTGTAATGTCCACATAAATCACATAGTAATCATCATGTCATGCATATGCACTATGGTGCAGCCTTTATATCTGTCAATTGTCGAGCTGTAATTTGTTCACCACGCATGTTATTTATCTTCTATGGAGAGACACCACTAGTGAATTGTGGACCCGGTCCTTTTTCGTCATAATGATAATACAACCAATGCAATCTCTTTTTCATACTATTGCTACTGTTTTACTACTGTCATCACTGTTCTCTTTCATCCACTTCAAACAAATATTATTTTCCACACGGTACGTTTAACCTCTTTGTGTTCAGCAAAACCGGTGAGATTGACAACCTCACTGCTTCGTTGGTAACCTCCCAAAAAACTATACGCCTTACTTTCAGGAACAGAGGGAGTATAATTTAATTATGTTGTCAAGACTGGATCATGTAATGGAATAGAATTTGACGCATTTGCATGATATTTCATCTTGTACTGTGGTGCTAGCAATTGATCCAAGAACTAGTACGGTAACACATATGTTTTTACATTACTTAATGTGGGAACGCTACACACACATGAAAAAAATAGCAAAAAGAACTAGAGTATGCGTAATGAATACCTTCAGCTTGCCAAATCTGCCGTTTGGTTTTTTATCCTTTCGAATAACACCGCTTATTAGCTGATTTGTTCATGCTACGGCGCGTACTAGACGGTCGTTTTGTGCTGGGACAGTCTCATCTACCTCGAGCGAATCAAGGATCAAGCTAAAGGATTTGCATGAGATACACCCCTCCCCTGCCCACTCGTTATTTTAAAATGATGGTTTGTAAGCACAAAAAAGGGAACAAAAAAGAGGGGGGAAAATGAGATGTTTACCAATAGATGGTACAAAAAACAACAGACATAATTTTTCTTGGAGCCCATCCCCTTCAATTCTGAGAAAATTTGATCGATGGAAAGTTGGCAGAAATTAGAACCCTGAGCTTGTCCCATGCTTTTATTCCTCCATACATCTTGGAATGATGTTACACTTTGTAGTGGGGCACATGAAGCAGCTGATCACCACAGCGAAATAGGCTCAGATAAACTTCATATCTACCACCTCTCCCATTCCCTTTATCATCTTGCACCAGTCTTTGAATGAAGGGTCCATGGCGTCTGTAATACCATACTCTTCATTCATGAAAGAAATAACTTCAACATCCAAATCGAACGGGACGCGACTCCCTTCATTGGGCAGTCCGGACATTCTCTGATAGTTGTCTGCATCAACATGTATGCTACCCCTTCCAGGGAATTACAAGCTCGCTCCTTATTGGGTCGAAACATGCTAACACTCACATGCTAAAGTCTATTGGCATTATTGTTGTCCTGATCTGTAGCATGCCTCCACACGTCCACTCTATTATTAGATCCTTCTGGTCTTTCCACAAAAGTGCATTCAGCTTGACAAGCCTTGCTAGTGATGCGTGGTTCCTGTCAAGCTAATAAAAAATTAAAAGGTAGTTGTTATGATGGAGAAAAATCATCTCAATGTAAGGAAACGGGACTTATGTTTCCTACATAATTATTTGGAAACCAACCAGTTGAACCTGCTTCCTTACGCGGTTGCGCTTTGCTGTTTGTGACTTCATGTTTTTCTTTTCCGCAACTGCACTGGTGGGATTTGCACTTGTGCTAGTCTTGCCCGCAACTGCAGCATTTGGAGTTTATGTTTGTGATAGGCTTTTCTGCAACATCACCATTGGGGTTAGCGCTTGCGCTAGATATGTGCAGTCCAATATTTATACTAGCGGGCTGCAAAAACAATAATGTTGCTGAATAGCTTGAAAAATGGTGTAGATTGGCCACACAAAAGAGTACATGATTTAAATGCCTTTTAAAAAACGCAATACCCGCTGCTCCGTGTTCACGTTTGTATCTGTGCCCTTCCCTACAATAGCGGGGTCAGGTAGATTCCGTCTCGTCATGCTTGCTGCATATAATGCGGATACACAACCACTTTAGGACATTAAAAAAACAACTTAGCAACAATATGCGAGAGAGATATGAACTAAGTTGTTGTGCTTTCGTGGTTTCACCAGATTGACATCATCCCCGTAATAACACCAACAAGTTGAAGTTTTCTGGATCCAATAAGATGCACTTTTGAATTAATTTAAAGTTGTACGATATAACTAATTAAGTTGCAGAGTAAAAGTACTATAGTTGCAGAGCATGGTGAGTTTCAGAGGTTAAGTGCTAGTTTGTTAAAGCATGTTTACTATTTGTGTGATATATGATATACCTAAAAATAAATTGCATAGCATGTACACCAAATCGTGATAGCGTGAGTGCTAAATTCAGGTAGGATCCACCCCCATGAAGTTGTATAACATGATCACTTAAGTCGCCTAACGCGAGTAATAGTTTTGCAAATCATGAGCACCAATTTTGTAAAAGTAGTCCACACCCATAAGTTGCAGAGAATGATGACTATGTCGCAGATCGTAAGTGCAGAGTTAAATGACACAATTACTAATCCTGAAAGAGTATGATACACTCTATAAAAAAATACAGATAATGATCACTAGAGTGTCTAGTCTGCAGAATCAAAACATGACTAGCCTTCAAATCAATCATGACTAGTGTGCAATTTAACCATATAGTCTGAAAAACATGAAAGTTGTATAAACATGATGATTAAGTCGCGTAGCGCGAGTGCTGATTTGCAAAAGCATGAGCACCAAATTTTTTGAAGGGTAGGCCACACCCCCATAAAGTTGCAGAGAGTGGTCACTAGGTCGCAGAGCGTAAGTGCAAAGTATGATGACACAATTACACTCTATAAATTGCAGAAAATTATCACTAAACTGTATAGTCTGCAAATCAAAAGCATGACTAGCCTCCCAATCAACCATGACTACTCTTCAAAAATAACCATGTACTCTGCACTCAGGTCTAAGTTGTAGGTTGTGTCAACAATAAGTTCTATACATCACTGCGACACTATGGCAAAACTAAACAATGGGCTAGTGTGCAGTCAAGACACGCAGAAGACACACAAAGGATAGGATCCCCCCCTCCCCCAATCTACATCCCAAATCTGCACAATCTCAACCCCCAAAAATGTCTCCCTCACTGCAATCGGCATGTAGGTCGGCCATTCCTTTGTACCGCTAAATGCGAGTTGGCATGCATTTGGGTGCAAAATGGTGAGGAGCTCTAAGTTCCTTACCTCGACCTCGTTGTGCCCCGCGCAGGTGAGATCCAGCCCCCGCTCCGCCCTGTTGCGCCCTGACGCCTCCGACCGCCTTCTGAAGGGAATATGCCCGAGAGGCAATAATAAAATGGTTATTATCTTATTCCTTGTTTATGATGAATGTTTATTTCTCATGCTAGAATTGTATTAACCGGAAACGTTGATACATGTGTGCTTAATAAACAAACAATGGTTCCTAGTAAAGCCTCTCTTTTAACTAGCTCGTTGATTAATAGATGATCAAGGTTTCCTGATCATGAACATCGGATGTTATTAATAACGGGGTCATGTCATTAGAAGAATGATGTGATGAACATATACCCAAAGAGAATATAGCAATGCGATCAAGTCATTTAGTTTACATTGTTATATCAAACACACGAAGTAACTTATTCCTTATACCATGAGATCATGTCAATCACTGATACCGGAAGAGTGCTTTGATGGCATCAAACGTCACACCGTAACAGGGTGACTATAAAGGTGTCGTTGAGTATTCGGAAAGTATTAGTTGAGGATCATGGATCAAGAGTGGGATTTGTCCATCCAAATGACGGAGAGATATACTCTGGGCCCTCTCGGTGATATCACATCGAAACCGCTTGCAAGCACGTGATATGATCACAAGGATGTTATATCACGGGAACGAGAAAAGAGTACTTGTTGGTAACGAGATTGAACAAGGTATGGTTGATACCAATGATCGAATCTCGGACAAGTAAAATATCGCGAGACAAAGGGAATGGTTCACGGCGTTGTTGGTTCACACGATCACGAGAGTCATCGTTGAATATATAGGAGTCATCACGGATCTCCAGATCCCGCTGTTGATTATTGATCGGAGAGGAGTCTCGATCATGTCTATCTTATTCGCGAACCGTAGGGTGACACACTTAAGGTTCGATGACGCGTTTGAGAGGATACGGAATATCGAAGAATATTTTGGACAGCACCGAAATTGTTTCGGGGAAAATTGAAATAGTTCAAGGGGTTTTTCGTCGAATGGTTGTTAATAGAATTAACAAATGATTCGAGGTGCTATATGCAAAAGTTTGTTAATAGAATTAACAAATGCTGAAATAAAGAAATAAAAAGGTTTTATTTATTTATTAAAAGAAAACCTTTGGATTTTCCAAGTGGGAAATAATGGGGAAATGAGTGGGTGTGAGTGGAGTGTCCACTCACATGATGAGGGAAGAGGTGGGGGCAACCCCATGGGCTGGCCGCACCCCCCTTGGGCTGCCTCCCCCCTCTCCTATAAAAGGAGGGTGAGAGCTCTCCCTCCTCCACACACTTGGTCACTTCCATTTCCTTCCACCCGCTGCTCCATTTCATGGTCTCCGGCTTGGCGAAGCCCTGACCGTGGGATTCTTCACCACCACCACGTCGTCGTGCTGCTGGAGTTCCGAGGGATCCTCTACTTCCGCGCCCCGCTGGAACGAGGGAACGGAGGTCGTCATCAACCGTACGTGTGACCGATCACGGATGCACCGCCGGATTGCGGTGCCATCTTCTCGCTATCGGGATCGGTGTGAGTACGACTACGCCAACAACGAGATTTGATCTCGTACCACTTTGAGTCTTCGAGGGTATGTGTTCTCCTTAACCCTCTTGTTGCCCGTTGCACTTCGTCTCATAGATTAGATCTTGGCCTTTCGGGTATCTCTCGCGTAGGAAAATTTTTGTTTTCTATGCTACGTTCCCCTTCAGTGGTATCAGAGCCGGATCTATGCGTAGATGTTTTGTACGGGTAGAACACATAGGTGTATGTGGGCGTTGATGATCATGTTATTACCTCCTTGACTATTTTATGATCTTAGTGGCATAGTGGGATGAAGCGGCCCGGACTAACCTTACATGTCCACGTACATGAGACTTGTTCCACAACTGACATGCAACTTGTATTGCATAAGTGGCTTGCGGGTGTCTGTTTCTCCTACTATAGTTAAGATCTAATCTATGAAGGGTTGTTAAAAATGTGTTTATCAACGTTGTGGTTGATGTTCGTAGGTATGAACGGTTCTATCATCGAAAGCCCTAAGCCACGTAAAATATGCAAAAATAATTTAGAGGCGTCTAACTAGTTTTTTGCTGGGCATGTGATGTGACATGGTCAATATTACAAATTTGATTATGAGATGATCTATTTTGTAAATTATTGATATACCGGAAGGTATCCATATGATTGTCTTCTTATTGATGGACAATCAAGATTGGGGTGCCATGGTACTTGGTACCACGCCGGTGGAATGATTGAGATCATACCATAATGCACATGATGGAGATCAAGTGCAAGGAGGACCATATCATATCAAGTAATCCTCACATGTGATGTTTGTGATGTTAATCCTTTTATGCATCTTGTTTTGCTTAGATAACGATGGTAGCATTATAAGATGATCCCTCTCACTTAATATCAAGATAATAATGTGTTCTTCCTTAAGTATGCACCGTTAAGAAAGTTCGTCGTTTCGAGACACCACGTGATGATCGGGTGTGACAGACTCAACGTTCGCATACAACGGGTGTTTTCAAGCCTAGCATGTACAGACATGGCCTTGAAACACACGCAATACTACGGTTCTACTTGGCGAGCCTAGCATGTACAGACATGGCCTCGGAACACGTAACCGAAAGGTAAAGCATGAGTCATATGGATGATATGATGAACATGTCGATGTTCGCCTTTGAAGCTACATCATCTCACGTGATGATCGGTTTTGGTGTAGTGAATTTGGTTCGTGTAATCACTAAAGACGACTAAGAGGGATGTTGTTTTTGAGTGGGAGTTCATGGTTTAATTTTTTGAATTAACTTGAACTTATTTATCATGAACAACAAATCAAAGTGAATTTGCACAAATTGTAGTATTCATTGGCATCTATAATTACCTTACACTTAGATTGTTAATTGAGATATAACTGTTATGATCTGGTAAATACCATTTAAGATTGGTACCGTATTAGTGAAATTTAAAATTGAGTCCTATTGTAGATTTTTGGTATTTCCTACCTAGCTCCATGTGGTTAATGATTGATTAATCTAGAGAGCAAATAATTCCTACTTAGAATCCAAAGTCATGGTTGCTTCCGTATTACTTTATCTTCAAAAGAATGTTTTGTTGATCAAGGTGATTTTGGAACTGAAAAGAGTTGTTTTCAGAAACAATCAAGTGAAAGATATATTGATATCTAGAAACTTATTTGTGGCAACATGACTGAGTATAATTTAGCGTGACAATGTTTGCTTATATTATCTGAATATATGCAATGATTGAAGACGCTAGGCGTTTGAATATTCCAAGAAATTGGATGCTAAAAATTATCCTCTAAATTCCTTCCTTCGAGCTATAGTAGCTTAATCATAAAATTGTTATGATGGGATGGATTAGAAGTATGGGTAAAGTAGTTTACCTTACTTGGAAATTGCTAAGAGTGGAATCTAGAAGAATGCTATTAATATGGTGATATTAGTAGAACAATCAAACTCAAAGTATGACTCAATGGGTGATAGTATATGACTAACACACCAAAGAAATGAGCTAGTAAGACTAGCATTGTTTGATGTTGAATGATTCTTCTATAAAGGAAAGGGAATATTGAAAATAGAATTACAAATAGATATATGGCAGAAAAGAAGATAACTGGAAAAGTCCAGCTCAGGAGTATATACTTGATATACAAGTTATAGATGTATTACTAGTTAACAAAGTATTTTTGGTATTTTGATACCACATTGGTTGGTATGAGTTGTCATACAAAGCAACGCAATGAAAGAAATACAAGGGCCTAAAAGGAACTAGTAATAGATGTGGAATCGATTATGATAAGAACATAAATAAAGTGTTATTGTGTTCATTGTCGTATCGAACCAACCAGTCAAGATTTATTTGAAGAACTTAATAATTTGTTCTAGTCTTTTGTGAGAACAAATGAGATTGTTCAAACTATGATCATATTCCATAATTGATGGATATGTTAATATAAATCATGTTGGTAAAGTAAACATCTATAAGACTAAATGCTAAACGTTGCAAGACGTTGAAGAGTTTCACTTAAATTGTGACACCACCATTTTAGTTCATATCGGAAAGGAAAACATGAAGGAACTCCATATTGATGGACTTCCGGAGTCATTTTATTGACGCTTGTGAGACCTCTTCCAAAAGATGACTAGAATTCCGTTCTTAGGCCAAAGTAGAATGGACGACTAATTTAGTGGAGATTATACATATTGATGTATATAGTCCATTATGTGTAGTCATGTATGGTGGATTAATTTTTCCTTCATAAAATTCTGTCGATGATTTAAGTAGATATGCGAGTATATCTATTTAAAGGGAACAGAGTTTGACATTTTGAATTGGTTCAAAAGGTTGTTAATATGAAGTTAAAATCAATGTAACAAGATAATCAAGTATTTATGATTGGATCATAAAGGATAAAGTTTGAGTTACAAGTTTAGCAAAACATCTGAGAAGTTGCAGAATTGTTCTACAACTTATACTTCTCGAATACCCCACATTAGATTGGAGTATTCAAAAGACAAAATCAAACCCTGTTTGACATGGTAAGATTAATAAAATTGCCATTATAATTTTGTAGTTTATACATTAAGGACAACCGCTTTTACACTCAAAAGAGCACCATCATGATCCGTTGAAATTGACAACATATAAGATATGGTTTGGGTAGTGACCCGAATTGTCATTTTTCTTAAGTTTTGGTATGCATAGCATGTGTAAAATGTTTACAACCAAAATAGGATAAATGTATGTTTATAAGGTTATCCCAAATAAAACATTGGTTACTTCTCCTATCACCGAACCAAAACACAAATGTTGTTTGTCAGAAAGGGTTGATTTCTCGAGAAAGTAGTTCTTGCGAAACAAGTGAGTGGGAGCACAGTACAAACTCAACGAGATTAGAGAATCTTCGTTATCATGTCAAGAGTAGCGCAGCACTGGAAGTTGTTCCGGGGTTTACTATTTTGACTAAGTAGAAGACACTACAAATGTTGTAGATACTTCAAATGAGTTTATGAACTGTACCAGAAAAGTCCAAAAACTTTGTACTTAGAACAACTTGTGGTTTAAAGTGTAAAGTGTTGTTTTGACAACAAAAGGACCTGGACCTTATAAAGGAAGCAAATGATGGGCCCTGACTTCGTAAAATTGACTATGAGTCATTATATCCGCCATAGTATCCTTGTATGAATATCAAGTATGTGACTTGGTAGTCCTTTCAATAGGCATGATGCCTAACGATAGCAAAAGGGTCTATATAGCAACAAAGACATGGATACTTATCGAAAAGTTGTTTTCGACGAAGTTCAAAGAGTTGACCACTACAAGATTTCAATCTTACGTAGTGATGCTTTAGTCTTTGCGGATAGTTATAGCAAAAGGTTACATATTATGATATGGCAGTTGAATAACAAAACCAACTCTCCTCTCGAGGAAGTTTGATCGAGGATGTGTACTTGACACAGTCTGAGAGTTTTGTAAAATTCAAAAGGTTGCTAGAAAGGTATGCACACTTCAATGGTTGAAGTGAGCATAGCGAAGTTGAAATCTTTAGCTTAATGAAGTTATCAAAAGAGTTTGATTCCATCATGAATGATAAAGATGCTTGTAGAGTTACAAGAAATTAAGTGGGAGCGCTATGACATATTTCCAATACTTTATGTAGATGACATATGGTTGATTGGAAAATATGTATTTTAAATTAACACGGTTAAGATTTTCATATTGATGAAAGGCTTAGAAGATATTGGGCATCGATATCTATAAAAGATGGATTGATGCACCTGATATGATTGAAGCCAAATTACATAGATGAAATATTGAAGTAAGTCAATATGAAAATGACAAGAAGGAGTTCTTGTCACATGGAAAATAATTGAGCAAGATTCATGTGTTTTGACACATGATGAGCATCATTGAAATTGAGATTTCTAAGTCATGTTTCCATGCTATGTACACAACCAGATGAGTCATATGCTATAAAATGTTATAGTAGGATAATTCATATGATGATTAGACGACAGTGGGAGAGATCCTTGTGTCATTTTAGAAATGCTAAGGATATGTTTTCCTATATAGTAATGACAAAATATTAGTTGTAATATGTTACACTAATAGTCTTGTCATTTATTCAAGTAATTTTATCTCAAATAAAATATGTGATGAAGGGTAGCACAATAGGATGGAAGAAAGTTCCATGCTGGATTTGAAAGAGTTTCAAAATTAAAATATTGTGACATATACTACAACAAAGGCTAAAGTATATCGTTGTGTTGACAACTGATAATAAGCGTATTTTGTGTCAAGGAGTTCTTTATTGAACTTGGTGAATTTCCAAGAATGCTGAAACTTTGAAGCTACATTTTCACAATGTTAGTAACAACAGTTTAAGCTGAGGAATTAAGGTATCACCGGAACTTGGTGAATTTCCAAGAATGCTAACACTATGAAGCTACATTTTCACAATGTTAGTGACATCAGTTTAAGCTAAGGAATTAAGTTTTCACCAATTGACCATATATATACAAAGCCATCTCATTAGAGAATGAGTGATGCGTGTAGACGCAAAGAACATGCAAATACAATAGGACCTGAACAGTTCAGATCTTTTTGATAATGTTTACCACATGCGAAGCATGGTAATAACACTGGTACGCCATATGTGTTAAGTGCTTACAGACTAGATTATTGACTCTAGTGCAAGTGGGAGACTGAAGGGAATATGCCCGAGAGGCAATAATAAAATGGTTATTATCTTATTCCTTGTTTATGATGAATGTTTATTTCTCATGCTAGAATTGTATTAACCGGAAACGTTGATACATGTGTGCTTAATAAACAAACAATGGTTCCTAGTAAAGCCTCTCTTTTAACTAGCTCGTTGATTAATAGATGATCAAGGTTTCCTGATCATGAACATCGGATGTTATTAATAACGGGGTCATGTCATTAGAAGAATGATGTGATGAACATATACCCAAAGAGAATATAGCAATGCGATCAAGTCATTTAGTTTACATTGTTATATCAAACACACGAAGTAACTTATTCCTTATACCATGAGATCATGTCAATCACTGATACCGGAAGAGTGCTTTGATGGCATCAAACGTCACACCGTAACAGGGTGACTATAAAGGTGTCGTTGAGTATTCGGAAAGTATTAGTTGAGGATCATGGATCAAGAGTGGGATTTGTCCATCCAAATGACGGAGAGATATACTCTGGGCCCTCTCGGTGATATCACATCGAAACCGCTTGCAAGCACGTGATATGATCACAAGGATGTTATATCACGGGAACGAGAAAAGAGTACTTGTTGGTAACGAGATTGAACAAGGTATGGTTGATACCAATGATCGAATCTCGGACAAGTAAAATATCGCGAGACAAAGGGAATGGTTCACGGCGTTGTTGGTTCACACGATCACGAGAGTCATCGTTGAATATATAGGAGTCATCACGGATCTCCAGATCCCGCTGTTGATTATTGATCGGAGAGGAGTCTCGATCATGTCTATCTTATTCGCGAACCGTAGGGTGACACACTTAAGGTTCGATGACGCGTTTGAGAGGATACGGAATATCGAAGAATATTTTGGACAGCACCGAAATTGTTTCGGGGAAAATTGAAATAGTTCAAGGGGTTTTTCGTCGAATGGTTGTTAATAGAATTAACAAATGATTCGAGGTGCTATATGCAAAAGTTTGTTAATAGAATTAACAAATGCTGAAATAAAGAAATAAAAAGGTTTTATTTATTTATTAAAAGAAAACCTTTGGATTTTCCAAGTGGGAAATAATGGGGAAATGAGTGGGTGTGAGTGGAGTGTCCACTCACATGATGAGGGAAGAGGTGGGGGCAACCCCATGGGCTGGCCGCACCCCCCTTGGGCTGCCTCCCCCCTCTCCTATAAAAGGAGGGTGAGAGCTCTCCCTCCTCCACACACTTGGTCACTTCCATTTCCTTCCACCCGCTGCTCCATTTCATGGTCTCCGGCTTGGCGAAGCCCTGACCGTGGGATTCTTCACCACCACCACGTCGTCGTGCTGCTGGAGTTCCGAGGGATCCTCTACTTCCGCGCCCCGCTGGAACGAGGGAACGGAGGTCGTCATCAACCGTACGTGTGACCGATCACGGATGCACCGCCGGATTGCGGTGCCATCTTCTCGCTATCGGGATCGGTGTGAGTACGACTACGCCAACAACGAGATTTGATCTCGTACCACTTTGAGTCTTCGAGGGTATGTGTTCTCCTTAACCCTCTTGTTGCCCGTTGCACTTCGTCTCATAGATTAGATCTTGGCCTTTCGGGTATCTCTCGCGTAGGAAAATTTTTGTTTTCTATGCTACGTTCCCCTTCACCTTCGAGCTTCTCGCAGTAGCAGGTGGCGTTGGCCCACTGATTCGAGCTCCTCGCGAGCTGCGCGCGGCGTCGCCTTCCTCCGGTAAGCTCCCCGCACTACCGCACGGTCTGGCTCTCCCTGCCGCGGAACTCCCCGCGCGCGGCCCGCTCTCCCTCACCGCCGACAACCACGCCCTCGCGGAGAGCTCCTCCCCCGCACTACTCTGTTGCCGGCAAATCACTCGTCGGTGTTTCGATTTCTTCGTCGCCTTCGCGGGGGACGATGAGGACGGGAGGGACAGGAATAGGGACGCGACTCCCAATATCCAAACGAAGAGGGACTTCCAGGTGGGGTCAGGTGGGGTTTGGTCGGGGCCAGGTGGGCTGTGCTTCGGGCCCAGGTGGGGATAAGGCGCGCGGTTGCTGGCGCAGATGAGTTGGCAGACGCGTGTCTTTTAGCTTTTTTTTTTTAGATGAACGGCATGTGGAGTGGTTGCTTTTTTTTTAAGAGAGAGGGAGTTGTGGTGTGGTTGCTAGATGCCGAGAGGTCCAAGATCCCAATATGACAGAAGCGCGGCGGCGTCAGCCCATCTGCGTCGTGTTGCTATCATTTGCGCGCCGGCCTTCTAGCCCATGTGCATCGTGATGCTATCATGGGCACAGCCTTCTAGGCCTAGACGTGGGGGCTCCTCTCAAAAAACAAAAAGGCCTAGACGTGGGGGTTTTCTCTTCGAGGAGTGGACCGCGAGTACTCCTTCGGCTCGAAAGTGCACGGCCCGAGAGTTTCGGTAGGGCGCGGTCAAGCTGGAGATGGCATCAAAGATGGTTGGAGGGCCAGCGTGTTGTCTCCATGAATCTAGCTTCTTGTCGTCGATGAGACGGAGATCCCATGCCCTCCTGATCCGCGGACGGCAACCAAAGCCGACTCATCTGTCTACAGCGCGCGCACCAGCCGGCAAGGTTTCATGGTCAAGAACGGAGTCCAGGATACCAGGGGTCTGTGCTTCTTCTGCCGAGGGCACCTGCACGTGCGACCCATCCGTAGTACTAGGTCAAATGCAACATGCCAACATTCGCCTAGGCAATCCATGCCAACATTCGCACTGCATGACCGGGAGGAATCCCGAGTCCAGCTCGTGCGTTTGATTTGGCCCCTGCAGATACTGTGGCCCATTGTTTGTGTCGGTCAGGATTCAGGAAGCTGGGCAAGCAAACACATCGGTAAACACTGTAAAATATACCCACAACTCGACACGGTTCAGTCTAAAGCAACAGGTCGATGGTCCGGCACCGTTGTCAACCAGCTAAAACATGAAAGGAAACACAAAGCTGCGCCTACATTACAGTAGTCTGCACAAAGTTGCAATTCTCTCGGACTAGTTTCATTGGCAATAACTGGATCTGCTTACTGCCTACTGCATTTCAGACAGTTCGGTACAGGCCAACAAACAGGTGCGGCAAAAAAAGTTGGTATAGCACCGTGTACACATACCTGACCAAAACAACAATATCTCCAAGAAATATACCGTTGACCCAAACAACGTTGACAGTCGTATCACCTTACCGGAATAGTTCACATGGCACATTCGGGGAGCTAAACACAGACACGTAGGCTCAAGCAGATGGACACACCCGATTCATAATCGTTCGCTCTGCTAATAAATAAACAGGCATAAATCCTGCAAGAGATTTCATCGATTATAATGTTAGGACGGCCAACAACTAGGATTACTTTAACTGTTAGTCCGGCTAGCTAGCAGGTCAATGGACACAAGAAATATTGCATCACGGAGGAGAAAAGAATGGTGCTCGAAAAATTCAACACAATCAAAGTCTTGAAGAATTAGTCGCCATCTTGTTTATTCTCTCGAACCTTATCCTATACTGGTAGAAACGAAGGAACTCTAGGGACGAGACAGCGAACGAATAGGTTTAGGAAGCGCCACACAATGGGGGCGATCTCTGTTGATCATTATATGGAGTACATGGCTTGGAGATCAAGCAAGATCTCTACAATATCAGAACCGAATCAGGCTAGTTAGGATCCGGTGACTACCCTAGATAGAAATCTATACAAGGTAATCTATACAAGGTATACATATCCAAAAGGTATACGTTAACATCCCCCCTCAGTTTGTGCGTGTGGAGAACGAACGCATAAACTGGAGCGAAAATCAGTAAACATCTGGGAGGATAAACCCTTGGTCATGATGTCAGCATATTGTTGAGCAGACGGGACGTGAAGAACGCGAGCTTCGCCAAGCGACACTTTTTCCCGCACAAAGTGTATGTCGATCTCTATATGCTTTGTGCGCATGTGTTGCACTGGATTGGATGCCATGTAGACGGAGCTTACGTTATCACAGAATACCACCGTAGCCGCAGCCAGTGGATGGTGTAATTCGCCGAGAAGCTGTCTGACCCAGCAACACTCAGCGACGGCATGAGCCACAGCTCGGTATTCCGCCTCCGCACTCGACCGAGACACTGTGGTTTGTCGCCGTGAAGACCAGGAGACGAGATTATCGCCAAGATAGATGCAATAGCCAGAGGTAGAGCGGCGGGTGTCAGGGCACCCCGCCCAGTCGGCGTCGGAGTACGCCGTGAGAGAAACTGTCGGTGAGCGCGAGAGATGTAAACTGAAGTCTGCCGTTCCTTTGATGTAACGAAGAATTCGTTTCACCAAATTAAGATGTGGCTCGCGCGGCGAGTGCATGTAGAGGCAGGCTTGTTGGACAACATGAGCAATATCTGGACGTGTTAAGGTGAGGTACTGCAGCGCCCCGGCATAGCTGCGGTATTCTGTCGGATCAGAGAGTAGGGCGCCTCCGTGAGCTGATAGTTTGCACCGAACATCAATGGGAGTGGCGCACGGATTGCACTCGGCCATTCCAGCGCGTTGCAACAGCTCGAGAGCGTACTGTCGCTGTGAGAGCACCATGCCGGAGGACGTCCGCGTGACGGAGATGCCGAGGAAGAAGGACAGATCACCCAAGTCTGTCATAGCAAATTCAGAGTGAAGATGCTTGCTGATTGTCCGAAGCAGCTGTTCCGAGGAAGCGGTGAGGACGATGTCGTCCACATAGAGGAGGATGTATGCGAGCTCCATGCCATGCCTGTATATGAAGAGAGAGACATCCGACTTGGAGGCAACAAAACCAAGACGATGCGCGAACATGGCAAACCACTGGTACCACGCCCTTGGAGCTTGCTTGAGTCCGTACAGTGACTTGTGAAGACGACAGACATAGTCAGGACACTGAGGATCGACGAAACCCGGTGGTTGCTGACAGTAGACCTCCTCGTAAAGATTGCCGTTGAGGAAGGCGTTCTTGACGTCGAGCTGATGGATCGGCCAGGAGCGTGAGACGGCGATGCTGAGAACGATCCGAATCGTGGCGGGCTTGACAACGGGGCTGAAAGTCTCGTCAAAGTCGATCCATGGCTGTTGAGAAAAGCCACGGACAACCCACCTCGCCTTGCACCGAGCAAGACTGGCGTCGGAGTGGAACTTATGCTTGAAAACCCACTTCCCTGAAACAACATTAGCACGAGATGGGCGAGGAACAGGTGTCCAAGTCCGGTTAGTAACAAGTGCATCGTATTCCTCCTGCATGGCGTTACGCCAAAGTGGATCATTGAGAGCCCCCCGGTATGTTTTGGGAATCGGAGATGGTAGAGAGTGAGTGGCGGAAAGGTTGAGACGATCGATGGGCTGGAAGAGACCTCGTTTAGCTCGAGTTTGCATCGTGTGGATGTTTGTGGGAGAGACCGGTCGATGAATGACAACCGGAGGGTACGGATCGCTCGAGGAGGGGGTGGAGGTGATCGACGTAGCTGGGGAAGCGATCGGTGGTGCTAGTGGGCTGAAGGGAATAGGAGATAGCGGCGGCCCATTGGTGATGCTAGTGGGCTGAGGTGGGGTGGTGTCGAGTGGGCCAGAGGAAGGCGACGGCGTAGGAGGCGGGCTAGCATGCATAGCGGGTTGCCGGGGTGCATGCATGGCGGGTTGCGGAGCAACGTGGTGGGGTTCTGGTGAGTTTTCCGTAGCGGCGAGATCGATCAAAAAATCGAAGGCTGCGGGTGTAGTGGAGGAGCGGTCGGGTGTTTTGGAGAAGGGGAAGATTGTTTCGTCGAACACGACATGCCGTGAAAGGATGACACGGCGAGTTTGTAGGTCAAGGAAACGGTACCCTTTATGTTGGCTAGGATATCCTAAGAATACACATGCAACAGATTGAGGGGCGAGTTTGTTTTGGGCGGTGGCGGATTGGTTGGGATAACATAGACATCCGAAGACGCGGAGGGATGTGTAGTCTGGAGGGGTATTGTATAGGCGATGGTGGGGTATAGCGAATCCTATGGATTGGGACGGCCATATGTTGACGAGGTAAGTTGCAGCTGCGACGGCTTCGGCCCAGTAGGGTGGTGGCATGGATGATTGGAAGAGGAGAGTACGGGCGACATCGTTAATTGTACGTATGGCCCGCTCGGCCTTGCCGTTTTGAGCAGATGTATAGGGACATGAGAGGCGGAGGCGAATGCCGTGGGAGGTGAAGAACGAGGTGACCGTCGAGTTAAGGAACTCAGTACTGTTGTCGGCTTGCATGGCGACAAGGGGACGGGAAAATTGGGTTTTAGCGTATGTGGCGAAAGAAATCAGCGTGTCCGCCGTGTCGGACTTGTTGCGCAGGGGAAAAGTCCACATATAGTGAGTAAAATCATCAACAATGATCAAGTAGTATTTGTAGCCAGAATTGCTTAACACGGGAGATGTCCAAAGATCACAATGGATTAACTCAAACGGGATAGTTCTTGACGAATTTGACCTAGTGAATGGCAGTCGCACATGCTTACCAAGTTGGCATGCATGGCACACATGTGGAGATGCCTTATTACATGGAATAAAAGAGCGACGATGGAGATGAGACATGGTGTCGCGGCCGGGGTGACCTAAACGCCGGTGCCATAGCTCGGTGGAGGTGGAGTGGGCGAGGAGTCCATGAGCGGGTGGATGGGCTGTGGTGGGAGCGACGTAGAGGTCTCCTTGGCTGTTGCATCTAGTGATCACTGCCTTGGTGCGAAGATCCTTAACAGAGAAACCAAAAGGATCAAATTCGATAGAGCAAGAATTATCGGTAGTGAAACGACGAATAGAAACTAGGTTTTTGACTAGGTGAGGTACAACTAAGACATTGTTGAGAGAAAGAGTGTGAGCGGAAGCAGGAAACGAAGTGTGGCCGACGTGAGAGACGGGCATGGTGGAACCATTGCCCACCGTGACAAAAGAGGAGGTAGGAGATGGAAGAAGAGTTTGGAGCATACCGGGGTCCCATGCCATGTGGGCAGTAGCACCGGAGTCCATGACCCACTCACCATGTGCGGGCGGAGATGCCGTGTTGTTCAGGGAGGCGACGAGGGCGGAGCAGTCCCATGCGTTGGTGTTGACGAAGCTGGGTATCGGCGGTGGGTTGGAGCCGAAGGCCTGGCCGTGGAGCGGCGCCAAGGAGGTGAACGCCTGGGCGTGAGATGAAGGCCGTGGTCCGAGGACGCCGGGGTCGGGGTTGGGCCGTGGCGCGGGAGGTCCGTGCATATGCGCGGGCGGCCCGTTCATCTACTGAGCCTGGCCTGTGTACGGGTTAAAGCACACCCAGGGCCCGACCGGAGAGGGGCCGCGCTGGTTCCAGCCCGAGTTGCCGCTGGCAGTCGTGTGGCCGCCGCCTCCAGACTTCTTCTTCCGGTAGTATCCGCCGCCGTTGCCGGTGCGGTTCCAGCCAGGGTTCCCGCCACCAGAGTTGCCACCGCCGTTTGGGTTGCCACCCCCGTTAGGATTGCCGCCTCCGGTCGGATTGCCCCGGCCAGTGTTGGAGGAGCTGTCGGTGCCTGGAGAGTTGGCGCTGTAGAGAGCGGTCTGGGCGCCCACTTTCGTGGAGTTGGTGAGTTGAGTCTCGCGGAGGGTGAGGAGCGAGCGAGTCTGGGCAAAGGAGGGCAGCGGGTTGGTCATGGTGACGATGGTGGTGATGTCGGCGAAGCGCGGGTTGAGGCCGCGGAGGCAGTTGAGGACCAACGCCTGATCGGAGACCGGCGTGCCCACGTCGCGGAGAGCATCGGAGAGAGCCTTGAGGCGATGACAGTAGGCGGTGATGGAGAGGTCGCCTTGCATGACGCCGCGGAACTCGGCCTCGAGATACACCGCGCGCGTCATCTGGTTGTCGAGGAAGAGATTTGTCGTGGGATAATCACGGCAGATGTTACCAGGGGTAACTGATCTTGGGGCAAGTCGACACAGGCGTTTGGGAGAGGGTTTAGCTCAAGGGAAAACATGGCGCAATTTGATCTGATAGCCGGCAATCGAAGTCGCCGGATCTCTATTCTCGATATGATAATTCGATTAGGGTTTACACTGGATGCTCGATATCACGCGATATTGCTAGGGTTCTTAGATCTCTGCCTAAAACTATACCTGGGGGTCGGTTTATAAAGCACCCGTACCCCCTAGCTTATTCGGCAAGACACATCTCGGATCCTACCCGGACACGGCGCACTAACCATAACTTTCCTTTACAGTAACCCATAATCCGGGTCATTGGGCCCACAGGCTTGGGCCTCCACAAGCTTCTTTATTCTTAGCCAAATCCTGCACATCGTCCTTCGGGCCGGGTTATTCCTCGGAGCTTGGCATACCGGGTTAGCATCCCCCTGTCAGTAGTCCCCAGAATAGCCTGGGCTTCAGGGATCTCCTTGAAGCGCTTGCTATTCCCTGCAAAGATATCGATCATACGGGCATATGAAGACCGGGTTAAGATGTTTTGATATTCAGCTAGGCCTTGCTCCTTGGTGGCCATATAATAACCCAAGTTTTCCCTCCAAACACCTTGGTTCAAACTTCTGGGTCCAAACCATAATAACAATACCAAGATCCTATGCTCGTTAACCAATCCTGTCATCACGGGACGAATCCCCTCCTTCCTTTTATCCGGATGCTTTGCTCAATACTTGGCGCACATCTCGCAGAAACTTTAGATAAATAGCCGTTTACCCCCATAATTCTCGGCTCCCACTCACCAAACCGAGCTCATCCATTTGCACTATAAAAAAGCCCCTTAGGAGTGACCCGAACCCTAACGGATCATTTCCTCCACTCCATTCCTTTCTCCCTCTGAGCTCTCCTTCTCCCTGAGCGCCACCACGGAAATTCCGCGCTCGTCACCGGAACCCATCGCCCGGAGGCTGCGCTCCGCCACCATTCGCCCCGCGCCGCCGCCAAGATCCGCCGGCGAATCCTTATCCGGCCCACCAAGAATCGCGAAGGGACACCAGGCTTGCGCCATCTGCCTCCGCAAGGCTTCCCTCAGATCTTCTCCGGTAAACCTTTTGCACCCATTAATTTTCCCTCGCAACCTTTGATTTCTTCCTCAGATTAGATCCAGATCGGCCCGCCTCGGATTTCTTGACTAGGCCGAATTAGAATACCCATAGTCTCTTCTAGCTCGCACAAAGGACGAAGCGCATGCTCCAATCCGCTCCCCTACTACCCACAATCATTATTCTTGCCACAAATCCAAAGATAAAACTTCCAATCTAAGCTCGAACTACCCAAATTTTCCGCCTTCGCATCAATCACCCGGCTAGACCATTCCTTTTCAGTTCCTTTTATTCACGTCTGGAACTTAAGCCGCCGTCCATTGTACTCAAAATGCTTCTTCATCATTTAGATCCCATAAATTTCACCACGATGCCTGATACCCGGAAACTTTCAAACTTTACGGTGCAGGCTAACACCCGGATCTCCCGTAACTTTTCATACCTCAATATTATCCGGCTTATACCTAGCCGACTCGCAACTTTCATGTCTTAATTTCCTTCTTACTTTGTACTCTGCAGGTCAGCCACATGGCTCCCAAGAAACAGGGGAAGACCCCAACCAAGGCCAAGGCCACCAACACCATTTCCGCCAACTGGGCGCGGTCTATGGTCACAAAGGCCAAGTTGGAGGAGCTGGTGGATCTGGGAATTCTTCCTCCTCAGGAAAATATCCAATGGAGGGTACCGGGTAAGGAGACCCGGCCCACCCCTACAAAAGATGAGGTAATTTGTTTCGTGGAACATGTGACCCGGGGTTTTCGACCACCGGGTCACCCTTTTTTCCGTGACGTCCTCAGCCACTACGGCCTTCGTGTCTTCGATATCGGACCCAATTCTGTGCTAAATATCTCCCATTTTATTGTCCTTTCCGAATCTTACTTGTGCACCCCGCCAAGTCTAGCCCTTTTTACCGAGCTTTTTCAATGCAAGCCATGCCGCGAAAGCGGTGATGGGGCGCTTCTCACTTGCGGCGGGGTTTCGATCCAGCGCCACAAAAACTCTCTAATGCCACCCCTCACCCTTAATTCCCATGTCAAGCATTGGCAGCTTTCTTACTTCTACTGTCAAGACACTTCCCCACCCGGCCAAAACAAACTGCCGGGTTATTCGGAGGGTCTTCTCGACATCTCTGATAAGTTTAGTGCCTTTGCCCCTAACTCGGATAGAGAGGCAATTCAACCCTTGCTAGCCAAAATTGCTACTCTTACAGCCCAGGGTCTCATCGGGCTCAACCTAGTAAAGACCTGGGTCGATTTCAGGATTCAGCCCAATTCCATCCGCACAAAGTTGATGTGCGAGTATTCAGGAGAACCTTCCGATCCTCTCCGATACTCCGATAACATCTTCGCACCTGGCGACACTCATAAAACCATCAAAGGTTTTTTGACGGAAAAGCTTGAGGTAATCCGGAACATATCCGGGTTAGAGCCCTTCACGCTTGAAAACCCCGCCCCTGAGGTAAAAGTCCGACCCTGACGCCCTTACTTTCATTCTTTCCACTTTATATAGTTGATAACCTGTGCATTAACACCTTTCAGGCTGATGACGACTCTTGGAAAATCAACGCCTCCCCTAGCTCCGAAAGTCCAGAGGAGCAAGAGGCTGTTCACTCGGATGAAGGTACTCTTTGAATTTTATTTGATTCCTTTGAACTCGTCATAACCCCTTCATTTTCAACCATAACTTTGATGATATTCAGAACAAGAGGATGATGAGGAAGAAGACTCGGATGGCAAAGTAGAATCTGCCAGCGACGAGGATGAACCGGAACCGGCAACCAAAGTCGGATCCAAAAGAAAAGCTCAAGAGGCCACTTCCAAGGTTTCATATCCCCTCCTCGCATTCAGTTCACATCACCTTAATGATATACCTGAGTTATCTTGACATTATTCCACTGACCATTCTTGAAGGAGTCGCCCATGATCAAGCGTAGGTCAACTCGAAATAACCCGGGTGACGACGTCATCAACCCGGGTATTTCTTCGACTCCCACTCGGCGGGCTGGTAATTATTCTACCTTTTCTCTACCGGCACATTCCCCTTGAACTATTCTTATATGACATCTAACCTGACAATTTTCAGCCTCTCCCGAGTCTGATGACGGGTTTCCTTGTGACTTCGCGGTGAACACCGGGTAAGATCCCCTTCCAGATGCTCTTCCACACTTCATCACCCTTTCCTGACCGCGTATTTAACTGCTTCTTGATAACATTTACAGGGCCACGGTCGTCGTTAGCGACCAAGAGGGCATGGAAAACGAGGGCCCGGGTCAGGGGAGCCCGGCCGATAAGTCTACTGCCGTGTCTGGCGGTGAAAAACAAACATCACCGATTAAACCGGACGCCCAAGATACCGAGTATCCAATTGCTTCCCATGCGAGCAAGAAGAAGAAAGCCACAACCTTGGGTGCCGAAGGAGTGTCGGATTCCAATGCACAAATGACCCGGGTTCCACCTCCCTCTAAGAAGAAAACCTCTTCTCGGAATTCCCAAGGCCCCGGGTCTTCTGATACGGGTAAAGATTCTTTTGATCAATTGATGAACACGCTCCTCACCATGAAGGCTTCAGAGGGCGATATTTTAGAGCGCCTGGCTGCAGAGCACCAGGTAAAAGCGCTTGTCATCTCATATTGCATATCTAGTCCCCAAGTTCCAAGTATGACTTGCAAAAGTTATGCTTGGTACTTCACGCCATATTTATCTTACCATAACATCCAACTGATGCTTGCCTTCCTTTCTACTTACAGGCACAGATAACTCGGTCTGATGAAACTTCACTGAAGACCGAACAACGTCTTCTTGCCGAGATAAAACGACGGGAAATCCTTGAGGATGACATGGAAACTTTGAAGAAGGATGTTTCCAAATATAAGAAGAAGTGCCTCACCGCTCGGACCGACTTGAAGAATTTATCGGATCAAGTCACCGATACTTACCAGATCTTACTTAGTAAGTTTTTGTCTGCCGACTAATTTCATGCTTCTTGTTATGCACCACTCTGGGTTATTGATACCTTCTTGCTTCTGTTTCAACTGCAGGTGCCAACCTTGCACCTCCAGAGGAAGATACTATTGCCAAGGCTAGGACCCTGAAGACTGTGCTCCGGACTTTCTTTGCCGGCACAAAATTTATATTGGACGCCATACATTGGCCCACAGAAGCCTATCCGGGTGAAGAGAATCTCGTCCAAGCCTGCTCCACTGTGCCTGGCTGGATTGAACTCTGGAAGCGTTCGTCCTGCCGCATTGGAATAACCCGAGCATTGACCTTGGCCAAAGCCTACTTTCCGAAGTTTGACCCGGCGAAGATAATATCCGGGTTTCCCGAGTTCAAGGCGGATGGTGCCAAATTTACGCCTAAGGACTTCAAGGCCATTCAGTCAGCAGTGCGCCCCTCTGCTACCACTTTAGCCGATAGCTTGGACCTGAATACGCTAATGACTGCGTATGACGCCGATGGCAAAGTTATCACAGAGGAAGCACCCCCGCCCTTTGACCTCTTGGAGAAGTGGGCTGATCACTCAGCCAAAAAGAAGGAGGCAACTGCGAAGAGGGAGGCCGAGTTAAAATCCGGGCCATCCGCCTCTACACCGTCCGTCCTTCCACCTATCCGCCCTGGCGCGGTGAGTCCGGGTGGCTCTGCCAGGAAAGCTAAGCAGCAGGCCCAGGAGCAAGACCCGGAAGATCGCACTCAGGAGGCCGAATAGGGTAATGATGTCATAATACCTTAGTCACGTGGGGCCTTTTCATTTGGACTATTTATCCTGCCAATGGTGCGCCTGTGCACTTCTGATACCAATGCCATAACTTGTAATGTACTTCTGTTCGGTGACATATTTTTGCGGCTTTCCCTGCCTTTTGATAATCGTGCTATTTTGTCTGTTCTTTTGAACTTGTTCTTGATACCCAGCTTTCTTTTTAGCTCCCTTTGTAAGACTTGGTTTTTCCAAGACCAGGGGCTTTGATAAGTGAAATTTTCTTGAAGTCCCTAAGACTCCGATGGTAGGGCCGTTCGAACCTTGGTATCCAAGTAGTTTGTTTCTGTTTCGAAGTCCCCAGTCCCCATGACCCAAAGTACGAGCCATGGGGGCGTGGCCTTTCTCAGAGGACAAATTATTTTTTACCAAGTCAAAACCCTAAGGCCACCCCGTGTAAGTACTGAAGTTATGCTTGATAGTCATTGAGTTTCCGGCTATCAGCCTTGTACTCTGCCTAAACTTGTGGTTTAGATGACCCTTTTGACTATCTTATACTATAAGCCGGCTTTCGCGTGGATACCATGTTGTTACATCTATACGAAAACAGGGTCAGGCAAGTCCCATTGGGCTTCATGGCTGATTGTAATCATAAGCGAACAAATCATGCCACTTTTAGTGCGAGTCACATCGAGCTTAAGTAAGAAAAGTCAAGAAAAGTTGGCTTCTTTGCCCAGTCATAAGATTGCAGCCGTACTCGTTTGCGAGTAATCGGCCCTTACAACTTATAGCTATCTATGCCGGGTCATTCGGGTTAGTGGCTGGTTACCTGAGTAACCAACCCCCAAGACCTACATGCAATCGATGCTTTTGATGATATTGAATTATCGATGTCGCAGGGATACTACTTACTTGTAATCAGGATGTAATGATATAGGACTTGATAACCATTTCTTTATTGATACGAGAAATTTTTGGATCAGCAGGCCGCCTCATTAAAAACCTTCCAGTCCCCTTAGGTACCCTGGGTAGGAAAAGAGCGCGTCTGAAACCTGCTGCCCGTTACATTGTTTAGTTCTTCATAAGCACTGGTCCCGGTCTGGCTTGACCAATGCACATTCTCCATATGTTGGACCTTTTCCTGATGAGTACCGGGTTTGCTAGCCAACTCGGGTGGGGTGTTCCAATGACCTGGCTGGTTGTAAGCGGCCGTGTAGCTTCTTCCTTTACAGCGGGCCGCTTGGGGGAATCATCCTCGATTAAGGCCACCATTTTAGCATCTTGCGTTACCTTGGATTTTGTTCTTTCACCTTCAGTACTCGGCCTTTTTGATGTGGCTCTATCCTCTGGGTCTGCTTGAGACCGGTAATGCTTGAGTTCTTCTTTTCTACAGGCCTGCTCGGCCATTGCTGCATCTCCTTCGTCACATTCAGCTGCTATGTCTCGATTTCCATGTATGGTAATGGTCTTCTTGGGACCCGGGATTTTTAGCTGTAGATATACGTAACACGGCCTAGCCATGAATTTGGCATAAGCCGGCCTTCCAAATAGCGCGTGATAGGGGCTGCGCAATTTCACTACCTCAAAGGTGAGCCACTCAATTCGATAGTTATCCTTTGACTCTCCGAAAGCTACCTCCAATGCAATTTTTCCCTCGGGGCATGCTGAATGACCCGGCACTATCCCATGAAAAACTGTTGAGCTTTTTTGCAGTTGAGATTCCTTGAGACCCATGCGTAGGAAGGTTTCCCAATACAGTATATTGATGCTGCTTCCACCATCCATTAAAACCTTCTTCAGTTCGTACCCATTAACTTGCGGTGCGACTACTAGTGCCAAGACTCCTGGGTGTTCCACTCTTTCCGGGTGATCCCTTCTGCTCCATGTTACCTCCTGTTCTGACCATCTCAAGTATCTCGGGACGGCTAACGAAACTGAGTTGACCGCTTGCTTCAGTATCTTTTTGTCCTTGTTAGAGCCTCCTGTGGTATGCACATGATATTGACCCAATTGTTTGGGGTTAGCCTGGAAGCCTCCTGCCCCCCTTGGTTATTACTTTGATTTCCAGCCGCCGGGTTACCAGCTGGGGGTGGGCCGTTGCCCGGGTTTGCCCCTGGACCCGGTCCTCCTCCCCGCCCTGCACCTCGCATAGCTCTGTGCACTTCCTCATTTTTCCATCTTTGTAAATCGGCGCACTGTTCTAGGGAGTGGTTAGCTGGCCTGCCATTCCTGCTGTGCTTTGGACATGCCATCCTGAATATGTCCCAATTGTTACCCGGCCTTGGTGGACCTTGATAGTTTCCTCCATTGTGGTTACCTCCGTTGAAATTTCCTTCTGCTCTTGGCCTCGAAGACCCGGCTTCTGTGTTGGCGACAAACTCGGAGCCTCCTTCGAAAGGGCGCTTGTTCTGGCTATTTCCATTGTTACCTGATGTTGTTCCGTTGCCGGTTCTTCCATTACCGCTTGTGTTTGCTTTTGCCTTCTTGTCATCAGCTTCTTCTTCTGTAGTATCCGTCGCAGCGTGTTTGTTGCACGCATCCATCAATTCTCCCATTGTGACTTCCGACGCATTTCGACTGGACTTCATGCGAGTTAACTTTTGCACTAAAGGTATATACTTGCATGTTTTTGCCATGGCCTGTAGTGCATCCTTGGGCTGGATATCCGTGGATGAGTGAAGTATCTCCATAACCCGGCGCACCCAACTGCGCGCCGATTCTCCCTTCTTCTGGACGCATCGCTCTAGATCATCAATAGTGAATAATTTCCTGCAGGTCCCGTGAAAGTGTTTGATAAACGCGGTCTTCAATTCCTCCCAAGACTTGATCGATCCCTCTGGTAGATTGGTGAACCACAATTTTGCTGCTCCTTCCGACATCATCAGATACATGAACTTGGCTTGGAGGTTCTCGGACGCGTTGCGAATTGACATTGCCATCTCGTAACTGCTTAGCCATGTTTCGGGATCCATGGTTGGCTCATAATTCACTACTTTCCCTGGCTCTTTGAATTTTTCCGGGTAAGGTTCAGCTCTAATATTGTCCGAGAGACACTTGGGTCCCGCAAGAACGGTTGAAGCCGGCCTTGCTCTAGAAACGTGTGATGCCGCGGGGGGCGCGGCTGGGCGCGGTGCTGCGGGAGGTCCATGCGCTGCAGACCCGGCCGCGGCCCTCCGAGCCCTAGAACTGTCCACGACGGCCTGTGCTGCTGATGCTGCCTGAGCGCGGGGAGGAGGCGGCATTTGCTGCTGCTCTTCCCTCCGCCGCGCTGAACTTGTTTGCATATTCCCTTGCTGCTGGCTGACGTATGGCGTCCCATGCATACCGCTTCTGTGATCCGGGTAATTGGCTTGCTGTGCCACCGCAGTGTGCAACAGCTCGATGGCTTGCCGAGTCTTCTCTGCATGGGGCGACTCTCCCACAGGGATTTGATTCAATGCGAGTGTCGCTGCATATACGTTGTCCATAGGATTGTTGTAGTGGCCGGCTGGTGTGCGGAATCGTGATGGTGGCGGCGGCAGTAGATCGTTGCCGGTTGTGACTCTAGTTTGTGGTGGGGGTTGGGGTAACCCGGTCGGTTCATTCGCCGGATGTGTCGCTGCTATCATCTGTTGGGGTGCGGTTCCTTGGTTCACCACTGGTATCGGCTGATCCTGAGGTGTAACGAATAAATTAGCCGGATTAATGACCCCGCCCGTTGCTGGTAACCTGGTGTGATGCCTTTGATGTATCCTGGATGTTTCCTCTCGAAGCCGGGTTTCCAACGCATCTAGCTCGCGCCGTCGTGTGGCCATCCCCTGTCTATCTGCTTCCACTTGCCTTCTTTGCTGTTCCAATGCACGACGAGCCACATCCAGATCTCTGACACGCTCTGCCGCGTTTTCTGGGGTGATAACTGTGGCGAGGACTGTAGGATCCAAAATCAAATTATTATCGAACAGGGCCGGGTGACGTGGATTCGAGGGACCCGCCCCTGGTGTCCGGTTTGCTTGAAACCCGAACATGTTGGCGTGTTGCTCCTCCTCTGCCGCGCGACTGGTGACCGATGCCGACTCTCCATCAACCCGGGTCAAGACCGGGTCTCCGTTAACCGCGCCCTGTTGCTGAGCCACTGCCTGAGCCGCCCCGACTGATGCCGTGGTTGTGTTTCCTTGGTTGGCCGCGGGGGCCGCGTAGACTGCAACTCGGCGTACGATATCCGGTGTAAATTCAGGCTGTTCCTCCTCACCGTTCTCCTCATGCCGGTTTTCCAGTAGATCCAGGATAGACCCGGTATCATCTTCTCCTTGGGCCCGGTCGCGTGGGGTCCATGCCGGCTCCTCCGGCTGTTCCCACTCCGCGATGGGTTCTTCTGCCGGATATGTCGTTCCAGTCGATTCTTCATCATCTGATCGGATAGACGTGGTTTTTCCTGGCATAGAATCAGATCCAACGTTGTCAGGGACCGAATTGGAAGCACATACCATACCGATGAAGACGCTGATCCGGCCGATTGTCACGACGGATCCGGTTTCGAGGTGATCCGACTCCGGCCCCCAGCCGGAATCGTCCACCACCTTTTCTCCTTCGTGGTCGATGTAGATTTCGCCGATGACAAGATTCTCCATGCCCTTCCGAGCTTCTCCCGTGATGTAAACACCTTTGGACGCAGGCCCCACGGTGGGCGCCAACTGTCGTGGGATAATCACGGCAGATGTTACCAGGGGTAACTGATCTTGGGGCAAGTCGACACAGGCGTTTGGGAGAGGGTTTAGCTCAAGGGAAAACATGGCGCAATTTGATCTGATAGCCGGCAATCGAAGTCGCCGGATCTCTATTCTCGATATGATAATTCGATTAGGGTTTACACTGGATGCTCGATATCACGCGATATTGCTAGGGTTCTTAGATCTCTGCCTAAAACTATACCTGGGGGTCGGTTTATAAAGCACCCGTACCCCCTAGCTTATTCGTCAAGACACATCTCGGATCCTACCCGGACACGGCGCACTAACCATAACTTTCCTTTACAGTAACCCATAATCCGGGTCATTGGGCCCACAGGCTTGGGCCTCCACAAGCTTCTTTATTCTTAGCCAAATCCTGCACATCGTCCTTCGGGCCGGGTTATTCCTCGGAGCTTGGCATACCGGGTTAGCATCCCCCTGTCAAGATTGGTGATGAGCGTCCACGCCTCCTGAGCGGTTTGATCCTCCGCCATGATGATGTCGAGGATCTCGTCGGAGATGGAGCCGTACAGCCAGGACCGCACAATGTAGTCCTCGCGAGTCCAGTCCGCCGTGCGGGCGGTGGCGGGGGTGACGGCGTTGACGTGGTCGAGCAGCTCGTACTTGCCAAGGAGAACGCGGATGAGCATCCGCCACTTGGTGAAGTTGGAGATTTTGAGGTCGAGGGTGACCGGCACGTGGGTGCGGACACTCGCCACGCTAGCCGCTGAGGCTGCCGGCATGGAGGCCGAGGTGGGGGCGGCAGCGGTGGAGGTGAGAGCAGCAGCGGTGGAGGTAAGGGCAGCTGCGGTGGAGTTGGCGAGGGCGCCGTTCGTGTCCATGGCGGCTGCGGGTTTGTGAGATTGGATCGAGCGCTCTGATACCAAGCGAACGAATAGGTTTAGGAAGCGCCACACAATGGGGCGATCTCTGTTGATCATTATATGGAGTACATGGCTTGGAGATCAAGCAAGATCTCTACAATATCATAACCGAATCAGGCTAGTTAGGATCCGGTGACTACCCTAGATAGAAATCTATACAAGGTAATCTATACAAGGTATGGAAACATTTCCACCATGAAAATGACGTCAGGGCCAGATTTAGTTGAACCACAGCTTGCGGCATGGAAGGCACTTCTTTTTTGACGGTTTTGGAAAGAGAAAGCGCTTCCGGACGGAGAGTCAGCGGGGGATGGGGTGCGACAGCGGTGGCTCCGCAGTGGGCGACTGCGGTGGCTCCCCGGTGGCTTCGCCGGTGGGATCCGGCGAGTGCATTCCTCGAGGGCGCTTTTGGGCGGAATCTGCAAGCGAGGATGGGGAGGTTGAGTGTGGCGGATCGCCCCCCTCTCGTTCCTCCCTAGGCTACCGTTGCAGAACTCCGTCGCCGTCGGGGTCGAGGGACTTGGTTGAGAGCCGGAGGGAGAAGAGGGAAGACAAGAAACGGATGCAGCGCTGGGCGGCGGCGCAGCTGCGTTCTTCTCCGGCGCAGGTACGTGCTTCTTCTTCCTCTTCCGCTTCCTTGTTTCTAGACAGGCCGAGGCAGCTCAAATTGCCATGCCTGTCACCGACCACGTTCGTAGGATCAGAGGAAGAGGGACAACCGTGGTTTGTTGTTCGAAGGCATAGAGGTCGTTTACGGGTTGTTCTCGACGGCGAACCGTCGCCGTCGGTGAGCTCCTGCCGCGGAATCAATGGCGATCAATTTTCAAACTCCGATCCGTATCTCACGCTAGGCCATACGGGCCGGCAGATACGTATCGACATGGGCCTGTACAGGTTTTGTCAACGAAAAGATGGATGTGGCCATGCGGGCCCGCAGCATCGTATCCCCTGGAATATACGAACACCGGTTCGTCTAGGGTTCGTTGGACGAACACCGTTCGCACCTGTGTTGCTCGCGATGTATAACCCAGGTGGCGGCGGGGGGAACTACGGTGATGGCCGCGGTGGTGGCGCCGGACAGTACGGAGATGGCCGCGGCTATCCTCGTGGCAATGCCGGACCTCCTAACCACGGTGGTGCGCCGCCGCGTTTCAACAATTACCAGCAAGGCGGCCCTAGTGGCGGCGCCGGCCAGGCTGGTTACCCGCAGCGGAACGAGTTCCCGCAGGGAAACGCAGCGGCGTTTGGCGGTTTCAACGCGGGGGCAGGCTTCAACCAGGGCCAGCAGGTTGGCGGCGGAGGTGATCGGTTTTCGGCGTCCCTATAACTCAAACTATGGTGGTCGAGGTTTCAATCGAGGAAGATCCAATGCTAATTATCGCGGTAGAGGAAGGGGACGTAGTCCCGTCTTGCCCATGGCGGCCGAGAGTGGTTCGGGTGAGCTCCGCGAAGATACACTGGCAGCCGTCGTCAGGCAGGTGACGGAAGCGCTGCGTGCACAAGGGGCAACGGCCACGCAACCCGCAGCGGTAACTACTGCAGCAGCTCCTGTGACCGTGGTGCAGCATGCTGCAGCGGCAGCTAATGTGTTACCGAGCACATCGGCAGCTGTACCTGCTGCACGACCTCCAGGCACCGTTACCCTCCCCGTCACGGGTGCTGATTTTGTGGCTGCGCGGCGTCTTGCTGCCACTAACACGAACAGAGGAGAGGGAGTCCAACCACGGTTGCAAACAGCGACGGTGAGTGCGGATTTGGTTTCTGTTTCTGATTGTGATGATGACTTGGTCACGAAAAAAGCAAAGAAAGATAAAGCTAAGTGTTTCAAATGTGGTGTGCAGGGTCATTTGAGTGTTGATTGCACGGTTATTGCGTGTGATTATTGTGAGGGATCTGGTCATGAGCCCGAGGATTGCCACTTGTTGTCTGCTGTGAAGCAGCAGGTTATCACACATGGCCTTCTTGATGAGAGATTGATGTTTTATGAGGCAGTGGTTACGACTTCTTACAAGCCAAAGATCGACTCGGCGAGGCTGGGTAAGCTCACAGTAACGGGAGGATCGCTTTCCGTTGATGAGGTTGTTGTTCAGTTACAGAGATTGGTTCCCTCCGAGCAGTTCAAATGGGAGGTGATAGAGGTGGGAGACAATGTGTTCAAGGTGTCCTTCCCATCCAGGAGCGAGCTTGATCGTATGATCGTTTTTGGGGCTTGTCATATCCCTAATAGCCCTTGTGTGATTACGGTGGAGGTCTGGGCGGCTGTCTTCAAGCCACTATGGACATTACCTGAGGTTTGGATCAGAATTTCGGATATCCCCTCTCCTCACAGGGGTGATTTTTTGCTTCTTTGGAGTCTCGGATCTCTTTTCGGCAAAACTATCAAGGTGGACATGAAATTCACCAGGAAGCACGGTGTGTTACGCATATTGGTGGGGTGTATGGACTATTCGGTAATCCCGGATAAATGGTCTATTTTTATTAGAGATGGTTTCTATGAGCTAAAGTTTACTGTTGAGGACCCTAATTCGGATGTTGAGGTTCCGATGGCTATTGATTCCAACAAGGAGGATTCCAACGATTATGACAATGATGGTTCTGGTTCTACACATGAGGGGCGTGATGGTGTTGCAGACAAGGGGAAAGCTAAAGAGAAGGAACCAGGTGGTCCTAGTGGGTTGTCATCGAGTGCTGGGAAGCAAGTGGAAGGAACCGGGGGGAAGAAATCATTCTCTCCTGGAGTCGTTATGTCTCCATTGGTGGCAAAATCGATACAGGACGCCTATGGGCTGCTGCGAGCGATTGGGCAGCAGCGTATTCAGCAGGATGCTGCTGTAGCTTGGTCACCTGCTGCAGGTGCCGCCGGAGGTCCATCCTCTGGCCCTCCTACGCCCGAGGGAGAGGGGGACGCACCGGTGTCCCCTCTGGCTTCGGCGTCTGCGCCACAGGCAGGTGTGGCTCTCGGCGCAGCCCGAGAACCGAGGACGGATACAGGACGGCGCGGCGTGGCGCCCACTGCTGTGTCGGCGGGTGCGGTACGTGGCGAACCGTCGCCACGTCCTTCGTCTACGGCGCGGATTGGAGCGAGCGGCCCGGCTGTACCGGTGGCCCGGTGCCTCGACGAGGCGTTCTGCGAGGTGGCGGCACAACCACTCCAACCAGGAGGGTTGAGTGGGGCTGTGCTACGTGTGACGGACGCCGGGGCGGGGCCTTGCTCGCCTCAACCAGGCGGGTTGGGGCTGGCAGCAGGTCTCCCGCGTACGACTAGGCCTACCGAGGCCGAAGTCGTGGCATATGGGGGCATCACCGCAGCGGAGATGGAGGTGCGCTCCAGCGCTCGGCTGCGAGCAAAACCTGATGCGGACATGCCCCAGGAGCAGCGGGCTATGGCCCTAGCTATGAAGAAGGAGTTGGCCTTCGTGGCAGGTACGAACGCTCCTTCTACCATGTCTTTACTGTCATTCTCTCATTCCGAAATTAAGGCTAGAGCGGATAAGCTAGGGGTCTCTTTAGGTAAAAATAATGATCAAATTCGTTCGTCTATAGTGGGTATGATGGAGTCGGAGCATATTAGATCTATCACTTATCTTAAGAACAATTTTGATGTCGATGCTTTTGATTCTAAATCGAGTCTGGTTATACGCAATGCATCTGATTTGAGTGAGGATCTAGATGATTTTGATGCTGAGATTACGGAGGATCATACGGATCTTAATATTACTTTAAACACGGTTAAACGTAACCGGAAGAAAGTAATTGGTTGTTCCAAACCTAGGAGAAGTGATAGGATTAAAAAAATAAAAAAGTAAAATGAGAGGCTTAATTTGGAATAGTAACGGGTTCGGTGATCACGCTAAGCATCAAGCGGTGAATGAGTTCGTTAGAGAGCATGATTTAGACTTCATTGCTCTCTTGGAGACAGGTCGATCGACGTTTGCTGCTCATTTTCTGCAATTTCTAGCGGGTGGGAAAAACTTTACGTGGTTTTGTCTTCCGCCTCATGGGCGTTCTGGGGGAATGTTGATAGGTTTTAATGATGCAAATCTCATAGCACAAACCGTTGTGTCAGGAGATTTCTGCGTCAAATTTCACGTTAAAACTAAAGAGGATGGTTTCTTATGGGCCTTTGTGGTGGTTTACGGGGCAGCACAGGACTCAAAGAAACCGGATTTTTTGGCGGAGTTGGTTCGGATTTGCGAAAATGAACCACTGCCGATCTTGGTTGGAGGAGATTTTAATATTATTAGACGGCAGGAAGAAAAGAGTAATAATAATTTCAATGCAAGGTGACCCTTTATTTTTAATGCTATTATTGAAAGTTTAGATTTAAAGGAGCTTAGGCTATCTGGCAGACAATTCACTTGGGCCAGCTGGGGGGACAACCCAACCTATGAGAAATTAGATCGTTTCCTCGCTAGTATTGAATGGGAGCAGAAATACCCACTTGTGCCGGTGCATGCTTTGACCCGAACGGGGTCAGATCACACGCCTTTGATTATTGATTCTGGGACTCAGGCTCATGTTGGTAATAAATTCCATTTTTCTTTTGAACTCTCGAGGATGCGCCAAGAGGGTTTTTTCGAATTAGTTCGTCGAGAGTGGATATCGATCCATCTCGGGGCGAACCCGGTTGAGCGATGGCAAAATAAGATTAGACATTTGCGGCAATTTCTACGAGGGTGGGCTAAAAATTTGAGTGGTGAATACAAAAAACAAAAGGAAAGATTAACTCTTCTGATTGATGAACTTGATATAAAAGCTGAGTCTATCCCTCTTACTGTAGCCGAACGGGCTGCGAAAAAAGAGGCTGATGATTGTTTAGCTAAGCTAAAACGAGATGAAGAATCTAAGTGGGCTCAAAGGGCTAAGGTTAAATATATACAAGAAGGGGGGAGTAACACGAGGTATTTCCACCTCATTGCTAATGGAAAACATAGAAAAAAGAAAATCTTTCAGTTGGAACAGGATGAGGGTACGATAGTAGGAGAGGCAAACTTGCGGGTTTTCATCTCCGAGTATTATAAGAAACTGTTTGGGGCATCGGCTCCGAGTTACGTCTCTTTGATTGAGGACATGACTGATGATATGCCACAGATTTCTCCAGATGAAAATAGTATCCTTACATCCCCTTTTTCGGAAAAGGAGGTATTTGACGCTATTTCTCAAATGGAGAAAAATAAGGCTCCGGGACCAGACGGGTTTCCTGCGGAGTTTTATCAGAAATTTTGGCCTGTCATTAAAGGGGACTTAATGGCTATGTTTTTCCAACTCCATGAGGGTGATCTACCTCTCTTTAAGCTCAATTTTGGGGTTATTACCTTGTTACCAAAAAAAGAGGACGCAAGTCGTATTGAGCAATTTCGACCAATTTGTTTGCTCAATGTTAGTTTCAAAGTATTCACCAAAGTGGGAACTAATCGGGTAACATCTATTGCGAGTAGAGTTATCCGTCCTACCCAATCTGCGTTTCTACCAGGTAGAAATATTTTAGAAGGAGTTGTAGTGCTCCATGAAACGATTCATGAACTACAGCGGAAAAAGCTGGATGGGGTGCTATTTAAAATTGATTTTGAGAAAGCTTACGATAAGGTGAACTGGTCTTTCCTACAACAAGTTTTACGAATGAAAGGTTTCTCTCTAGTCTGGTGTGAATGGGTTGCTCGGTTTGTCCAAGGGGGTAGCGTGGGCATTAAGGTGAATGATGACATCGGTCATTACTTTCAAACCTTAAAAGGTTTAAGGCAAGGGGATCCACTATCTCCTATCCTTTTTAACCTGGTCGTAGATATGTTGGCTATCCTAATTGACCGAGCAAAGGAGGATGGACAAGTAGGAGGGTTGATACCCCACCTTGTCGAGGGAGGGGTTTCAGTTCTTCAATATGCTGATGACACTATTCTATTCCTCGAACATGATTTGAATAAGGCCTTAAATATGAAACTCATACTTGCGATGTTTGAGCAACTATCGGGTCTTAAGATTAATTTTCACAAGAGTGAGATTATTTGTTTTGGGGAATCAAAAAATGCACAAGATGACTATCATCAAATTTTCGGTTGTGAGGTAGGCAAATTACCGTTCAAATATCTTGGCATTCCTATCCATTATAGAAAACTGTTAAATAAGGAGTGGAAACCGGTGGAAGATAGATTTGAGAGGAAATTGAGCTCTTGGGCGGGTAAATTATTATCTTATGGGGATCGCCTCATCTTAATTAATTCAGTGCTTACTAGCTTGCCCATGTTTTTACTATCCTTTTTCGAGATTCCAATCGGGGTTAGGAAGCGACTCGATTTCTATCGATCACGATTCTTTTGGCAAAGTGATGCCAAAAAAAGAAAGTACCATCTTACGAAATGGAACATTGTTTGTCGACCAAAAGATCAGGGTGGTCTGGGTATCGAGGTTTTAGAGATTAAGAATATGTGTTTGCTGAGTAAATGGCTGTTTAAAATCATGCATGAGGAGGGAGTATGGCAGGAATTGTTATCGAACAAATATTTGGGGGATAAAACGTTATCCCAAGTAGAAGCAAAACCACTAGACTCTCCGTTTTGGAAAGGGATTATGAAAGTGAAACATGAGTTTTTTACACGTGGTAAGTTTGTCTTAGGGGACGGACAAAATATTCGTTTCTGGGAGGATACATGGTTAGGTGATGAACCGTTATCACAAGCATATCCCTCCCTCTTTAATGTTGTGCTGCACAAAAACGTTACGGTGGCTGATGTGTTAGCACATAATCCGTTGGACATTCGTTTTAGGAGAAGTATTTTAGGTGATAGAAGAGATTCATGGTTACAATTGGTTGAGAGATTGATGGGTGTCTCTCTCACTAATGAGACGGATACGTTCCGTTGGACATTGACTATGGATGGATCTTTTTCGGTAAAATCCTATTATGCAGACTTATTACATGGTTCTACGAGATTTTTGCGAAAATACTTGTGGAAGTTAAAGGTTCCATTAAAGATCAAGATTTTCTTATGGTTCCTTAATAGAAAGGTGGTACTAACCAAAGACAATTTGCTAAGAAGAAATTGGAATGGCTGTAAAAAATGTGTTTTTTGTGATGCGGATGAGTCTGTAGAACATTTGTTCATCTCCTGCCCTTCTACTCGTAATATTTGGCGTCTTGTTCACTTTACTTTTAGCATTTATCCTCCAACTAACATTGCGCATATGTTTGGTAGTTGGCTAAATGGCATTGATAGAAAAACTAAGGCACGCATTCGTATCGGCGTAGCTGCGTTCCTGTGGGAAATCTGGAATAGCCGTAATGAGGTGGTTTTTAACAAAAGAAACAATGTTCACTTTTTGCAGGTTGTCAACAAGGCGGTTTATTCTATACAGACATGGTCATTCCTTCTACCTGTCGATCAACGAGAACTTATGGATTCAGGCTGTACCCGGCTCCTGGCGGTCGTGCGGGCTATCTACAGCCGGGCTGGGTGGCTTAACGCCAGACGGATAGATGCATAATATACTTTTTCTAATTTTTGAGTGGCTGATCTTTGTGGCCACCTTGAGCGATCCGTGAACTGTAACTCGGTTAAACACTGGATTTTTTTATCTCTTAATAAATGCCGAGGCTGTGTGCATCATTTTGATGCAGAGGCCCGGGGCAGAGGCTCCCATTTCTAAAAAAATACAAGGTATACGTATCCAAAAGGTATACGTTAACAGAGACTGTATATACCGACACTTCCAAGCGAATAACGAGTATCCTAAATAAAGGCCAAAATTAAGGGGGGTTAGAAAAGGTGCTCTAGATTTGTACACGTACTACTAGCCCGCTAATTCTATCTTCGGCCAGTCATGGAAGCCCACAGGATTTGTGCTTGTCACCACTCAACAGTGGGATGTCGGTGGGTTTCGAAACCGCCGTTACCAAACTATCACCAACAGGATATGGATTCCCCACGAGCACCAGGAAATCAATCGCGTACACACAATAAACACGCGTGCATGTGTGCAGCAGACACACTCGCTAGATCGAATCCCATGCATGTTCCGGCTTCTGCGCCGGCGTGTACTACTTTTTTCTCGTGTCTAGTTTCACGTCGCTTGCGTCCCTGGGAATGTGTTGCTTTGGTGTGTTGGTGAAGCACGAATAATGCGCGCTAATTTCCAAACCCGGAGCGATGTAGGAGTACTAGGCCAGGCATGTGGTTCAGGGAGTAGGGAGGCTCGGCGGTTGGCGTGCGTGAGCACCAACACGCACGCATGCAGACGTGAGATCGTCCTCGCGCACAGTGCTCCTGATGTGTCCGACGTACTACCACGCCGATCTCGGCGCAACTTCTGTTTTTCATTGACCACGCAGCTCATGTCTTTTTTTTGTCCAACAGTACGTTCTGTCGGGCTGTCTTACCTGATTCCTACCCTCGATGTGCCTACTCATTTTAATCAATTTAGGCGATTTGGTCATGAGTGGTTTCAGTGACAAGTTTGGGCCTGTAGCAAACCTGTAATAATTTTGACAATAGCGAAAATCGACCGAACAATCGTCTTCGTAATAGTTTTGTATGTACAAAGTCGACTGAAAATAAGTGAAACGCGGGGACGAAGCCTCTTTCCCTTCTCGATCAAAGAGCGCAATCAACTCCTCCAAGAAAAATGAGAGGGCGATCAAGGGGTTGGCACTTGTCACACAGGTTCCACGTTGTACTATGTATTTTGGATGGATGGTACATTCAGATATGAGTATCATAGCTGTCCGAGTATACCTAATCATATCAAAATACCCTATCATCTTAGATAGGACCCCCAGCAGTACCTGCCTAATAGCGTCGTTGCCGCGCCCTTTGTTAATGAAAACAGAGAACGATGGCTCGGATACTCTCCTCCTCTCTACAAGGATGCCGGCATGAGGGCTTTATTAATTCAATAACTGTTGAATCAGATGCATGTATGGTTAGAGCATGTCTAACAGGCCCCGTAAAGTTTCGCCCTCTAAATCGCGTGTAGAGGGCCCTGTATAGGAAAATTAGGAAAATCCTTGCTCAGTTTTTCGAGTTCGTCTAGCAGTCCCCTTAAATCCGCCCCGTATGTTTAAATTCGAACTACGCGGGAGAGAAGATGAAGCTTGATTTCATTCATTCATTCAGATCACCATTACAAGAACTGCTAGAACTGCTAGAACTGCTAGAAATCTAACCTAACTAGTCGAGGAAGACGACGGGGCCGGCCTTCGCCTCCATCGCCTTGAAGGCCTCGACGTCGGCGACGGCCTTCGCCTCCTCCTCCGCTTCCGCCCGCGCCCGCGCCTCTGCTTCCTGCTTCGAGAGCTCGAGCGCGGCCGCGAAGGCGGCCTCCTCCTCCTCCTCTGTCGCCGGCAAGGCGGCCTCCTCCGCTGCCGCGCTTCCTCCTCCGCTGCCGCTTGCGCCGTCGCCGCCGCGCTTGCACTGCTGCAGCAGCTCCCTCTCCGCGAGCCATTTCTCGAATTTGCGGCCGCTCATCGGCCGCGGCGGCGGGTCGACGCTGTAGTAAATCCCTCCCGGGGCGTAGTCCTTCAGCGTGTCCGGCATGGCCTCCGGCCACGCCACGTACTTCCACACGCTCCGGCGGCTCCCTGCAACGGAGTGCTTGCAATGGAGCCGCCACGCCTCCTCGAGCGTCTCCGGCTCGCGGCGGCGCTTGGAGCGGGCGGTGGAGGAGCCGGAGGCGTCGGGGGAGCTCATGGCGGTGGTGGAGCTTCTAATTTTGCGGCTAAGCGTGCGTAATTGCTCGCCGGAACTGCGAATGCGGCGGCGGCGCGCGGCGGAGCTAGGGTTGCGGGTGGGGGGTTGGACCCCCACCCGAACCCTCACCCTCTATATGTACGGGGCGGAGGGGGCGGTGGAGCAGGCCCCGTAAAATTTTGTTACGGGCCAGGCGGCATACGGGGCCTGCTAGACGGCCGTTTTGGCCCGCGCCCCGTATGCCGCCGGAATTTTACGGGGCGCTCGCGTGATACGAGGCCTGTTAGACATGCTCTTACCTACTAGCGGGTCCTTCCCTAACCCATCATCACCCGGACAAAAAGTTCAATTAACCCTTCACCTCCGTGGAGTGGAATAGCAGCATGTGCGCAATGTTTTAGTCACTCAAGTCGTACGGCAGCGGGCATTGCGTGACCGCCGCCCTGCCGGCCAGTTTGGCGGGCCTGGAATCTCGTGGAATTACCATCAACTATTCAACGATCCAATATGGCCACCGCTACGGGCCTCTTTGGTTCAAATGATTTTCAAAACATAGGAATACCAAAAACAAAGGATTGCAATGTCAAGCACTTCAATTCCTACAGGATTTTAAAACATAAGAATTTTGTAAGAGATGTGTTTGGATGGCGCGTATGAAACAAACACAGGAATTTTGTACGAATGGGGAGAGAGAGAGTAGAGAGAGATAGAGTATGAGTGCATTGGACTTCTCAAAGGAAAAAATAAAAAGAAGTTGGACCTCATGTTGAGATTCCTATGGAATGGAGGGCAAAGGAATAGATTCCTTAGCAATTTGGTGGTGTCAATCCCACAATCCAAAGGCATTCCATAGGAAAATTTCTATGGTTTGAAATTCTCCAGAATTCATATGAAATTCCTTTGATCCAAAGAGGCCCTACATAATCTATTTATTGGAGTAAACGTGGGTGGTTAAAAATCCTTGGTGTTGTACAGCTTCCTGCACTGGCCTGGCCTCATGATTTTGAGCCACAAGCTAGGTGAGGAGATAACAAGATATTTACGCCTTTTGGCAGGTTAGCTAGCCACTGACCACACCGTTTGTTACTACTACTACGTGTCATTGGTAGAGGTTGTCCACCAAACGTCCTACTAAATCCTAGGATGCTTCAACGCCTCGAACTACGGCTTGCACTTGCACTCTTCCGGACGGTCAGTGGCCAGCGATTTTCTAGAATGCATCGGTGCTCATACTATTATCGACCGATGGGCGGTACGTAACGGCGATAAATCGGAGCAAAAGCAGCACGCCCCGTACGTAATCTCATTGTCACCCTCACCGCCAAACGGACGTACCAGCCCCCGTGCAATCACTTGCCCGTACGTTTTTACCTGAAAAACACCGGATATATATCGTACGGTGCAGCGCGCGACACACGCGCACGGCCGCCGTCGCGTTGCAGTCAAGCGCACACAAGCTGCTGCGGTGACCTGACGTCTCACTGACCAGCCCGCTGTCACGGCGCGGTTGGATGGGCCGGGGACGGTTGTGTGGCACACGAGCCACGGGCGGACGGGCCCGCAGCACGTGCGCGCCGCAAGTCCGAAAGTCGTTCCGTGCCGTTGGGCCCGGCCGGCCGGTGCCGTGTGGTGACGCGACCGCGTCTCGGCACCGACTCGATCGACTACTTCCGCGCGTACCCTAGGCCGGTTCCGCCTGCGGGGTGGGGCCGGTAGCTGAGCGTGACGGTGACGCCTGGAGTCCAAGCCAGCGCGCCGTACTGCACCGCCACGCTGCTACCCCTTTTCGGCGCAGGGAGACCCACTTGGAGCGAAACGGAACGGCGGGGATACACCACTTGTTGCCACTTGACCCTTTTTTCCCGTTTGAAAACTACACCTGAACCGTTGAACACCGTTGTGTGATGTCCAAACTACTACAAGCTAGGAATGGAACGCACTAGCTAGCATCAAACGCAAGTTACGACATACTACTAGTAAGGACTATCGCAGATTAAACGCTAGTACGACTTTCATGTATGCCTCCATAAAAACAGCTATGAAAATCTATACTGCACGTCTTCTCTAGTTCTCTGTCACTTCCAAAGAAGCATATCCGTCACAGTTCTAACAAGATATGATTAGCGGTACAATTCCGGAGCTGTTACACGCAATAGCAAAACAACGATGAAATTAAGCAAGATCGAACCAACGGGGACACGAGATTTTAACGTGGAAAACCCTTCCAATGAGGAAGAGAAAAAACCACGGGCGCCAGCCAGCAATACTTCACTATTTCGGGTGAGGTTACAATCGCGCCGGGATTTACAATGTATGGCTTATCCCGTGCGGCGGCTTACAAGAGGTATATAAAGGCGGTTCTGACCTAACTAGGTCGGTAACAGGTAATCCAACTCCGACTCGGTAACTAGGTCGGTACCGGCTCCACTACGTCTTGAAGTTCGGCCTTTATCAGTATATACGAATATGAATTTGGATCACCATAAAATAACAGGAGCGTGGATCCGGGACATTTTAGCAAGGGTTGGGTCAAAATCACCGAACGTAGGACGACGTATCGGAATACTTGTCTCCGGTGAAAGTAAAAGGAAAGAAGCCTCACACCGGCGCTAGTAGTGTACTATTTATTGTTGTTACGCCAGAGCTTATCAACTGACCATATAATTGCGACACGTGATTCATGCGTGGAGCGACACTGGGGATGCTACTAGTACAAGAGTTTGTTGCCGAACTGTTCATGTTCAAACCACCGGGGCGCTAGCTGACAGATAAAGCAACCAAAAGCTATCCAATCGGTAAACAGACAGTAGCGGCCTGGGTCGGAAGGACTCGAACGAATCACGTCTCTCACAGTTGTACCGAGTTCTCGCTTTGCCATCCGTCGCCCGCGTGGAAAAGAAGACCAATTCGTGACCGTTTCTTCTGTGAAGGCTTTTACAGTACTTTTGGGAAATTCGCTTTCAAGTCTTCAAGTTACAATTACCCAAAACTTCGTAGTACGGGCTTAAGTAGGCGCCTTTTCTTGTAAGGACTTTGAACTTTAGAGTAAGTTGCACAAAGTCAATAGGTTTAGAATTTCAAATCGAAAAAGCCAATAGTTTTACCATAAGAACACCCACGCCTAACATTTTGCAAATCACTCGGATAACTTTTAATGCCTTTTCTTCCCTTATTTCAAAATTAAATGGCCGAAACAAGCTAAAACTGTGCAACATTACTACTCCCTCCATCCAAAAAGGATGCTTAACTCTATCCAAATTTGCACGTATCTAGACAAGTTTTTGTGTAATCCGGAAGCGGGGAAACACTATGAGAAGATACATACAAATTGAGACAAAGTTAAGACATACCCTTTTGGTATGAAAGAAGTAATACTCAAGATTTTCTTTATCCAGATACTAGGTAGTATTGTTTTCTTCTCACTAGTATCTGATCGCATTTTGTAGTCTTGAATATTATGAGATTTTTATTTTAAATATAATTAGTGCATGCTATATTCTATAATGTCCTCTCATGTGTTGAGAGCACCGGTCTCATATAGCTTTGAACAAGCTGATTAAATCTACCACCAAAGCTCCGCCGAAAGTATGTTTTTTCTTCGTTAACGCCGAATCCTGGACGGCGAAGCCGCGGGTTGACGAAAATTGATGCGTATATGTTATAAAATGGATTACACATGTTGTCCTTGAGGAGAGAATTTAGTGACATCCTTGCAGTTATGATTAGTTGTTAGGATCTACGATTGTTCAGAATTTACAACGACCACACCATTGTTCCGCTACCGTTAATCGTAAGTGCTACAACATCGTATGTATGAACATGTCTCGTTATCTTCATAACTGATATTGACGGTTATGTTCGACGGAATTTTAAATTCTGCAACATACACCAGTAAAAATCTTTCCACCACTGTTGTAATGAATTTTGGGATCTACACGAAATCCTATTTTTCGGTATATAATGGTGGATAGGAGAAAACCCCTCATTTCGTATTTTTTAAGTTTCGGGAGCCTTGTATAATCCAATTAATAAATTTTGCATAGGCAATTCTGCGAAAAATAGTAACTATTCCTTCCGGAAGCGGGGAAACAAACAAGCGGACCTAGAGGCCCGATAGACGTGAAACACCTAGCCACCCTATTTACGAATACTTTTGTATTTAGTCAAACTTTTTAAATTTTTTACCAATTTTATAGAAAGTAGTACAAACATATATGAGACCAATTGACATAGTTTGAAACTATAAGTCAAGAAAAATTTATTGATATTAATTTGGTGTAATAAATGATAGAATTTTTTTCAATACAATATTAGTTAAAATTCAATAAATCTGACTTGACAGAAAAGATAAAAGTATTACTTATTCACGGACAGAAGGACTATTGCACGGTTTCTGAATTGGGTCCTAGCGATTTCTCGCATTTTCATGCCGATCCACGCTAGTGGCGTGTATTTAATACGTTCTCGGTTTCAAATTAATCGTCGTGAATTTGTAAAAATATAGATGCATATAGATGTATTTTAGTTTATTAAAAGTTGTAGAATATAGATTGAAAGTGGACGGAGGGAGTATGCTTTAAAAGGACGCCTTGGACACTGTAAAAAAGAACAATGTCCTGGGAAGCCATTAAAGGCAGGTATGCTGTTGCTATCGGAGAATGATTGCAGAGATCTTTATTTCCAATTAGCAATGCGGTTATACTCATAGGCTCCCGGTTAGCTTAGTCCACTATGGAGATCCTCTTGACTTTTGGTCAGGATAATAGCAACAATTTAGAAATATGTTACTCGTTCCGACCGGAAATGGATTGATAAAACGCAGATGTATCTCACTAAAATGTCTAGATAGTACATCACTATTTAGACGAATCTGTGTCAAGCATTTCCAATTGAAGAACATATACTCCGTATCATCAATGGTATAACGAATTAAAAGAACCAGTTTACTCAAGTGATTATTTAATTATCATGAGCGATTTTTAATGCGGCAACCACTAAATATTGAACATGTCATGTTTTTAGGAATGAAAAAGGTAAGCGAATTGTCCAATTTTTTTTGGAAACCGCAAGTTTGTTTAACTACGAAAGAAAAGAAAAAAACTAGAAGTAAATTGTCCAAATAGTGACCCACTTCATTTTTTGAGATCAACCACATATTTTAGACAGGGATAAATTGATTATCCTGAATTTGTAGATAAAAATTTAAAATATCAAGAAATACAAAATAATCCCTAGGGTTTTATGCAACCACCATAGCGAGCGGCCGCCGCTTAACTATGGGCACGTCCGAGATGAATGATAGAAGAAACGCCGAGCCTCCAACTTTGTAGGATACGAGACAGCGCCATCGCCAACATCACCAACGAGACTTTGTGAGTCGACGAACAGGCTCGCTCCATGCATCAAGACACATGTCGATGTGGCTCGTCGATCGGGGGACGTTCCCGTGTTGTCTTGGACCAAGATCTGTCTCCTCCCATCGAGGAAGTCGGAGAGTGTGGTGACCCAGCACACCACTGCATGTGTAGTGCGCAAGTCGGTGACATAATACTCACAGAAGGGCTTATCCGTGAATATTACATCTCTCAGAGTGGTACAACAGAAACACAGCGGGACCAAGCAAAACTATAGGATACAAACTTCATTACAAAATCTTGGGAATCTCCTTGATGAATCAAGAAAATCTCCTGCAAAAGAAACATCAGAAGAATCAATTCGAAGATCCAAGCTGGAGAAGAACTCTAGCTCAGAACTAATCCACTACGGCTGATGTCAGCCCTAATCTATGGCTTGCGACTGCTAAGTCTAAGAATGAACTCCATCTACACCTTGATAGCTTCTCCTCCATCAGCGTTTTTGATGATGATGCTTTTCTGACTAAGTAAGAGATGACTCCATCTGGCTTCATGAGGTAGTGATGGCTTCACGATGACGACTTCCCTCAGGCTTCAACTCTAAGCAGGAGGTCAAACGGGATAGAATGAGTAACGAGCGTTACTCAGCAAGTTCATGATATATAGTGGGTGGTTGATGCACTAACTACAGCTTTAGACTAGAAAGAGTCATAAGCTAATGCAAGGTTTTTGTAAATCTTTCTTCAAGAGATTGCTTTTAATTCTGAAAACTATGCCCGCCAGATCTTCACAGGATTAGAACTTTCATGGAGTTGCCTTTCCTGCGGGGTTCGCAGCTCCTTCCCGGAACAAGGGGTAACATGCCACATCCTTTTACACTCTGCAGAGGTGCGTTACTTTACCCATGGACGACCAAGACCATGTTGCACAACCAGGCTCGAGATCCTGTCCACTCCCACTCAGGTGTGGGGCCCGGTAGTTGGTCCAAGCCAAACCGTGCTTCTCCGCACAACGCATGCCCACCCATTTCTGCCAGCAGGTTGAACGCCTGATTCCACCCCTCACGATGGAGATCTACGCGCCCCTGGCAGACACTCATAGACCCCAGAGCCCGTGGGACGTAAGGGCTCCCACCCATGTGCATGTAGTCTCGCAAGACCTACAGCGTACGTCTCTGTTAGTCCGTTGACATGCGAACGAGAGAAGTATCACGACTGACTTACTCCCCCCACAAAAGATCCATGGTCAACGCGAATTTACGGCGCAAGAATCCTGACGGCAGTTGTTGTTAATTCCTAGGTAATACGTTCCCATGCAGATGGAACCTTCCTTTGACCTATTCATCTTACCATGGTTCCATCCGCCCACCAAACAGAACACTACCACTCGGGTAGTCATTCAATTAGTCATATTATTATAAATATAGGATCATGCATTCTTTTGAGAATAGGTGATAATACGATAGGGTTTTTGCCAATAGTTTGTTATGAAATACTGCAAAGGATATGAGCAAGTGATAAACTTGCCTGAGATTTGAAATAACCATAATAATGATCCAGGTCTTCGGGGTTCGAGGGTCGCGTAGAGAAATCCAAACATCTGAAAGATAGCAAAGTAGTCCTGGTAAGGACTACAGAAAACACTGGCAAGATGATACATGCATAGTAATGAGATGCATCGTGAAATCCCCTGGAAAATACCCCAGCTTACAAGTGTAAGCCACGTTTGAAACGATAACGTATTCACACAATTGTTAGGTGACTTAGAGTTGTTTCATTACTTGTGGTGATGTTGTTATTTCTTTTAGGTTTAAGTGTGTTTCACTTTTATTGAACAAACACTTGTTATCCTGTTTAAGTAGAAGTGTTGATTACTTGGTGAGGTAACAAGATAATAGCAAATGGAAAACAACTAGTGAAAAGATAACAGTCACGTTTCATTTTATATTTAAAAAGTGTAGCGCTAGTGCCAAGGAGTTTTATTGAAAACGATGAACGATTATAATTAATCTATCATCACCTAACTTGCTAATGCTTGGTGATAATAGGTTTATTATGTTTGAGAACATTTGAGGGTTTTATTAATAAAGAAAATAATTTGTGGCAGCTATTTCTTGTCATAATGAAATATAATAGAGTTCCGGTAGATATTTGGAAACAAGTTTATAATTTAATCAAAACGTTTTATGTTTGACATATTTGAATTGTTAATGCTTTTCTCTTTGATTTGGTATATCATTCAATGCCTTTTGAAAATACTTGAATAAATGATTAATTTATTAATTGTAAATGAATTAAATGACTAGGCAAATATTGCACTCATGAAATCTTGGTCAAATGGATTTGCAAACATCATAGATGAGTTGCATTTGTCATTTTAAGCACTTTGGTATATAACTTGTTTTTTTTTTCTGATTTTATGAATTATTTATTATTTTTCTTTATTTTAAATGATTTAATTAATTAAGGAAAATGTTTAATTTTAAACTTTATCAAATTCATTTGAAAATGTCATAATCAAATAGATTTTATTTTTCTGATTAAAATGATATGTTATTTATATTTTTCTGGTTTACAGAATTAAAGTTATTGAATTATAAAGTTTTAATTAATTTCTGCCAATATTCAAATTGACAGGTGGGGTCTACGTGTCATATTTGATTTAAAATAAAACAAAACGAAAAGAAAATCCTGCCTGACGTCATCATGACGTCAGGGTGGCGTCAGCAACACACAGATCTTCACTGTGAGATCCCAATCCTGCGATTTAGTCTAAATTGGTCCAATTCATTGAGTTGGTGAGTTAGAGGAAGTCACAGGGAACCATTTGGTGGAGGCGGAACGACCCAACGGTCACCGGAGTTACTCCGGCGAGCTTGAACACGGCGGACGGCGACAGTCGTCGGCGTTACAGCGATTGCGGAAGCGATTAAGGGATTGGGAGGGTGCTCGAGCACCAGGAGCTTACTCTGAATGCGATGGAGGTGGCAGGGAGTCGAGGCACGGTCGGAATCGCCGGCGGCGAGGAGAAATTGGCGGCGGCCGTACTCGGGGAAGATGTCCCGATTCCGCTCCTCCCGGGCTTCCCAGCTCCCTTACGGCCTTGAGGAGGAAGAGGAGGACATGGCGATGACGATGACATGCTCAGAGGGAGCAGCCGTGGCCGGAGACGACGACGCGGTGGTGACCAAAACGGCGGAGCTAGGGTTTCGGCTCGGTTCAGTACAGAGAGAAACTGAGAGAGAGTGAGCGATAGGGAGAGAAGAAGAAGGTTACGGCATCGTCCTGGGGTCTTATCCTCCACAGCTAGCAAGCAGAGAGGAGGTGGCAGCGGTGGCGATGCCACGATGCGTTTCTCCTTTGCCTTCTGGCAGAGGAAGAAGAAGAAGAAAAACAAAAGAACCTTGCAATAACCCCCTGAATTTTGGAAGATTTACAACAGGGTCCTTCTATTAAAGAAAACTGATAAGAAATTAATGTTTTCAGGGATTTTTTGCAAAGATAAAAATTATTAAAAATCAGTTTTGAATTCCTTATCAAATTCTCCACCTCACCATATTTTTATTTATCAATTTTGAGCAAGATTTGAATTTAATACTTAGGGTGCTAGATTAAGTGGTTTTTGTTGTTTTCCCTCTATTTAATTTATTAGATGTCTTAAAATCTATTTTAGGCATGAAAACTATATTCACACAAAACACATGGGGTCCACCAAGTGGTGTGTTCTCATTGGAACCTGTAGATACAAATTCCTCATAGAAAGTAATTAAGTAAAATACTTTGGTGCTGGTTCTATGTACTGTTATGAAAACCATTTAATTTGGAATTATATTCCATGTCACACCAAATGATTTTAAAGGGGTAAAGGAACTTGTTTTCCTTTTATAATACTATGTTATTTTCATAGCTAGAACTCTTAGTAGTTTTGGTTGACATTTTACTTAAGTGTGTATCAATCAGATGTGTTATTTTAGGGACATGATTAATTGGAAAACATGTGTGGCTTTGAAATCTTATTTACTGGTTTTCCACATAGGTTCCAATATGGATATTATCCCATGTTTGTTTTGGAACATGTAGTCAGCTACATGATTATATGTAGATGAATTTTTGGTATCATCTGTTAGTCTTATGTGTGAAAAGGTGATGGAAAAACAAGGTATTAAGATTGTTACCATTAACCTCCACATCTCCACACATGTGGATGCAATTGCTTGTTATTAATTCATTCTTGATATTTATTTCCATTTAAGATGTTACTATGAGGTCCTCATTTCTGATGGGCTTTATAAGGCATAGAGGTTAAAGATCTTCTAATATTACCTAATGCTTCACTGAATAATTTCTTATATTCCCTTACTGAGGCAGTGCTGCTTCTTGTGGTCTTCTGTTGCTTGAGGTTCTTCTCTCTAGTTGTCACTAGTCTTATCTTATCACCTTTGTCATTTGCAAGGAAGATCATAACTGAGACTCCATATTCAATTATCTTACCCTTGTGGTGAAGGCAACCAATTATTCCAAGCAAAGATTTTATTTAGATGATTATAAAGGAATATAAGTTGGTGTTGTGACATCAAGTTGCACTTATGCATATAAGAAGAATTTGTAAACAAGGTAGCTAGTCTTGCCTTCAAATTACTATTCATATACATTAGGCTGAGATGTACCAGATTATTCAATCTTATGTTTGTGTGTGTATGACATTCAATTGTTTGAGTATACAAAAGTGATCTGTTAACAAGGTAGCTAGTCTTGTTATCAAACTTCTTCTATATAACACTAACATTGGAGTATCACACTATTTCCAGAGAGTTAATAAGATCATATCAAGATATAAGAGTTTCCAAGTACTCTTATAGACAGATTAGGGTAGCACTTCAAACACACTCTAAATAATCTTCTTGGAGATCTTCATGTGGTATTTCTTCCTGTCTTGTGGTTTCTTCTCTTGCAGAATATCTTGGAGGAGTTTGAGGAAACATGATACATTGGTCTAGCCAAACTAACAAGATCTAGATTAGGAATTAATTCATACTTTTATTATCCTTCCATACATTTCTTGTTTTGCTTCTCCTAAGATAGATACTTATATCATACATGATTGGTTTTATTTAGCTTCCAATTAACTTCCTCTAATAGAGGTTATATCTTGTTGTTATTCATTACTTGTACCCAGAGATACTTTAGTTGTTGAATATTGATATGGATAGAAGTGTGGAATGCTAATGAAATGATAACTTAAGATAGTAAGTTGATCATATGGTTCCTTGATGTATTGAGATTTCATATGCTCCCTTATATAAGATTAATGAGACATTGAGCATATGAAAGTTATTGAGCTTAATGTCTTTGATCATGGTTGTTAGTTGGTTACTCAGAGTGTCATGTTGTTATTTTATATTATTCATTTGTATTCATGTTACAGACATAGAGGTTTGGAAAGATCATATGTGATGATCAAGGTTTTAACAGTGGTTAAAGAAGATTTGATTATTCCCTTAGGTACTTCTTTTATGGTTGAGGAGATATGTACATATTCGATAAATATGTTAATACAATTATTATGTCATTTCCCACTTGTGGGGTTTAAGTTAATACTTGTTTGTATCACTTGTGTTCTATTGAAACTTTGTTATTTACTTGTGATGGTTCACTTAGTAGTTACTAAATAATTTAGAAAGATGTTGTGTGGATGGTTTATAACTTAAGAGTTATTGTTTGAGAGAACTTAACACCTCTGTTGATGAGATGGTTCAATGAGGTATTACTTATTTGTGGAAGTATGATCATCAGATATTTGATTTGGATACTCACCCCTCTTTGAGTTCTAGATACCTAGTGGATTATCCCAAGTCACATATAGACTTGTGGTTAAGGTTGTTGAGAGTTTGTGTTGGTCACAACCAATTATGGTTTGTGTAACCAGGTGATTTGGTTTCTTAGGATACTTGTTATAAAGATCATTCCAAATGTACTCTTAACTAGATGAACTAGACCTATTTCATCATGTCAAGTGAAACTTTGGTCACTTTGATTCGTTTAAACTTTCGCGCCAAAATTTCCCGTACTTTTAGATGCATGCTTTGCAAATGCACATATTAAATTTAGATCCTTATGACTTCCCAAACACTGGGATGTTACAGTATCTCCCCCTTAACAAGAACTTCGTCCCGAAGTTCAACCTCTCTCACGTAAAGATCTGTAGAGAGAACTTTTGTAGACCGTTGAATCTTCACATATGTTTCTTGTGTAGACCATGGCATGTGTATCCTCTTGTCTGGATTGTTCACCTTCCACTGTCTTGTATGATAATCTAATAGTATTCCAGTTGTTAGGACAACTCTGTCTTGTTACTAGGCCTTCCTACTAGTCTCACGAAGAACATGTGGTATTTCCACCACATAGTGGATACCAAGTTTCGTTCTCCGATGAATAGGTATGATTTCCTACCTCTCACAACTTTCTGAAGAATATTTGGTATATCCATCGGGTGATAAATAACCAATAAGATTCTTCCGGTACAATGGTTATTGTCTATGTTTAGGACTCCATTTGGTTCAATCTAGTGGTCTCAAGAGGAATACTGCTCAAAGAAACGTGTACGATGTAGTGTACATTGACTTAGGCTCAATTATTAGTGAAAATAGCTTCGAGTTTCCTCGAGTTTTAACTCTTTCCTATAGGTGATTATAACCTATTCCACTAGTTACTTCCTATGGTCCTTCTATATCTTTGGGTTTTGACTTCTATGGGACAATTCTATAAGTTTATTTATCAAACTTCTACATGTTTCCTTATAGGCTATAACTATTCATGTGATTTTCTTCTTATCACTTGTAGTATATCTCCATGTGTTGATGAAGTATATCCCCAACTCCAAACAAGATGTGGAATGTGGTCCATTCCCATCAGTAGCTTTATTGACTTATGCCTTCTTGACTTCCGGGTCTTCCAGAACTTTTGTGATGGTTTCCATCTGCTGATTACTCAGACCGCTCTCATTCTAATCCTATACCCTCTAGACCAGTAACATCAAGATAGAAATCAATGTTCGCACATGCATATGCACATCAAATTCAATCCTCATGTACAGATCTAGTCAATCAAAGATCCAAAGAAGCAATAAATCCCAAATGCAGTTATCACTCATGCATCAAAAGCCTGTGAAATAAAAGTACTTAGAGTAAAACATCTCAAGTACCAAGGCTCTTAAATGCTATACACTACAAGTAGGTATATAGTACCTTATAATCCTATTCTACGCAACCACTCTTTGCCCAAGTAATTACTCCAAGTGCATGCCTTACCACAATGGAATAAACTAAGACAAAATGATCCTATAGTAGTGGTTGACTAACTTTGTTTCCTATAGGACTAAGTACTATGTCATTGGAATTACTTCATCTTGTTTATGACAAGCTTATCATGGTATCTGTTGATCCTTCATGGTGTTGATCATATCATAGGAGTAGTAATGTAGCTTCCATCAATGCTTATGCCTTCTCCTAGTTCTATGTTATGCTATACTATAATTTTAATCACCTCTAGACTTGATAACTAAGGATATGGTATATACCCCATAGTTACCATGGTTTAAAATAACTATTAAGGATTCTCACCATCCATTCTTGATGACTCCTATACTAACTCAATATCATGTTCTACTCCATCCTATACATTCATAGAATGGGGTAATCATAACTGTGACTTAATCATCTCTGACCATGTCAGAACTCTTCTTTTCACAATAGCCCTAATACATGCTAGACTTCTAATTGTTCATACCTAGGTATAAAGAAAATAGATAAGTAGATTTACTCAGGTTGAGTAAGAATAATTCTATACAAGTATGATTATATCATTCCCAAGTGGATGATCATCATAGTGTAGGAAGTGTGGTTTAGATAAGATGGCTTCCTATAGTATAAACCAACCTACAGATCTCCTAAAAGGTTTTAAACCTAAGGTCGCTTCGCTCTGATACCACCTGTGGTGACCCAGCACACCACTGCATGTGTAGTGCGCAAGTCGGTGACATAATACTCACAGAAGGGCTTATCCGTGAATATTACATCTCTCAGAGTGGTACAACAGAAACACAGCGGGACCAAGCAAAACTATAGGATACAAACTTCATTACAAAATCTTGGGAATCTCCTTGATGAATCAAGAAAATCTCCTGCAAAAGAAACATCAGAAGAATCAATTCGAAGATCCAAGCTGGAGAAGAACTCTAGCTCAGAACTAATCCACTACGGCTGATGTCAGCCCTAATCTATGGCTTGCGACTGCTAAGTCTAAGAATGAACTCCATCTACACCTTGATAGCTTCTCCTCCATCAGCGTTGTTGATGATGATGCTTTTCTGACTAAGTAAGAGATGAATCCATCTGGCTTCATGAGGTAGTGATGGCTTCACGATGACGACTTCCCTCAGGCTTCAACTCTAAGCAGGAGGTCAAACGGGATAGAATGAGTAACGAGCGTTACTCAGCAAGTTCATGATATATAGTGGGTGGTTGATGCACTAACTACAGCTTTAGACTAGAAAGAGTCATAAGCTAATGCAAAGTTTTTGTAAATCTTTCTTCAAGAGATTGCTTTTAATTCTGAAAACTATGCCCGCCAGATCTTCACAGGATTAGAACTTTCATGGAGTTGCCTTTCCTGCGGCGTTCGCAGCTCCTTCCCGGAACAAGGGGTAACATGCCACATCCTTTTACACTCTGCAGAGGTGCGTTACTTTACCCATGGACGACCAAGACCATGTTGCACAACCAGGCTCGAGATCATGTCCACTCCCACTCAGGTGTGGGGCCCGGTAGTTGGTCCAAGCCAAACCGTGCTTCTCCGCACAACGCATGCCCACCCATTTCTGCCAGCAGGTTGAACGCCTGATTCCACCCCTCACGATGGAGATCTACGCGCCCCTGGCAGACACTCATAGACCCCAGAGCCCGTGGGACGTAAGGGCTCCCACCCATGTGCATGTAGTCTCGCAAGACCTACATCGTACGTCTCTGTTAGTCCGTTGACATGCGAACGAGAGAAGTATCACGACTGACTTACTCCCCCCACAAAAGATCCATGGTCAACGCGAATTTACGGCGCAAGAATCCTGACGGCAGTTGTTGTTAATTCCTAGGTAATACGTTCCCATGCAGATGGAACCTTCCTTTGACCTATTCATCTTACCATGGTTCCATCCGCCCACCAAACAGAACACTACCACTCGGGTAGTCATTCAATTAGTCATATTATTATAAAAATAGGATCATGCATTCTTTTGAGAATAGGTGATAATACGATAGGGTTTTTGCCAATAGTTTGTTATGAAATACTGCAAAGGATATGAGCAAGTGATAAACTTGCCTGAGATTTGAAATAACCATAATAATGATCCAGGTCTTCGGGGTTCGAGGGTCGCGTAGAGAAATCCAAACATCTGAAAGATAGCAAAGTAGTCCTAAGGACTACAGAAAACACTGGCAAGATGATACATGCATAGTAATGAGATGCATCGTGAAATCCCCTGGAAAATACCCCAGCTTACAAGTGTAAGCCACGTTTGAAACGATAACGTATTCACACAATTGTTAGGTGACTTAGAGTTGTTTCATTACTTGTGGTGATGTTGTTATTTCTTTTAGGTTTAAGTGTGTTTCACTTTTATTGAACAAACACTTGTTATCCTGTTTAAGTAGAAGTGTTGATTACTTGGTGAGGTAACAAGATAATAGCACATGGAAAACAACTAGTGAAAAGATAACAGTCACGTTTCATTTTATATTTAAAAAGTGTAGCGCTAGTGCCAAGGAGTTTTATTGAAAACGATGAACGATTATAATTAATCTATCATCACCTAACTTGCTAATGCTTGGTGATAATAGGTTTATTATGTTTGAGAACATTTGAGGGTTTTATTAATAAAGAAAATAATTTGTGGCAGCTATTTCTTGTCATAATGAAATATAATAGAGTTCCGGTAGATATTTGGAAACAAGTTTATAATTTAATCAAAACGTTTTATGTTTGACATATTTTAATTGTTAATGCTTTTCTCTTTGATTTGGTATATCATTCAATGCCTTTTGAAAATACTTGAATAAATGATTAATTTATTAATTGTAAATGAATTAAATGACTAGGCAAATATTGCACTCATGAAATCTTGGTCAAATGGATTTGCAAACATCATAGATGAGTTGCATTTGTCATTTTAAGCACTTTGGTATATAACTTGTTTTTTTCTGATTTTATGAATTATTTATTATTTTTCTTTATTTTAAATGATTTAATTAATTAAGGAAAATGTTTAATTTTAAACTTTATCAAATTCATTTGAAAATGTCATAATCAAATAGATTTTATTTTTCTGATTAAAATGATATGTTATTTATATTTTTCTGGTTTACAGAATTAAAGTTATTGAATTATAAAGTTTTAATTAATTTCTGCCAATATTCAAATTGACAGGTGGGGTCTACGTGTCATATTTGATTTAAAATAAAACAAAACGAAAAGAAAATCCTGCCTGACGTCATCATGACGTCAGGGTGGCATCAGCAACACACAGATCTTCACTGTGAGATCCCAATCCTGCGATTTAGTCTAAATTGGTCCAATTCATTGAGTTGGTGAGTTAGAGGAAGTCACAGGGAACCATTTGGTGGAGGCGGAACGACCCAACGGTCACCGGAGTTACTCTGGCGAGCTTGAACACGGCGGACGGCGACAGTCGTCGGCGTTACAGCGATTGCGGAAGCGATTAAGGGATTGGGAGGGTGCTCGAGCACCAGGAGCTTACTCTGAATGCGATGGAGGTGGCGGGGAGTCGAGGCACGGTCGGAATCGCCGGCGGCGAGGAGAAATTGGCGGCGGCCGTACTCGGGGAAGATGTCCCGATTCCGCTCCTCCCGGGCTTCCCAGCTCCCTTACGGCCTTGAGGAGGAAGAGGAGGACATGTCGATGACGATGACATGCTCAGAGGGAGCAGCCGTGGCCGGAGACGACGACGCGGTGGTGACCAAAACGGCGGAGCTAGGGTTTCGGCTCGGTTCAGTACAGAGAGAAACTGAGAGAGAGAGTGAGCGATAGGGAGAGAAGAAGAAGGTTACGGCATCGTCCTGGGGTCTTATCCTCCACAGCTAGCAAGCAGAGAGGAGGTGGCAGCGGTGGCGATGCCACGATGCATTTCTCCTCTGCCTTCTGGCAGAGGAAGAAGAAGAAGAAAAACAAAAGAACCTTGCAATAACCCCCTGAATTTTGGAAGATTTACAACAGGGTCCTTCTATTAAAGAAAACTGATAAGAAATTAATGTTTTCAGGGATTTTTTGCAAAGATAAAAATTATTAAAAATCAGTTTTGAATTCCTTATCAAATTCTCCACCTCACCATATTTTTATTTATCAATTTTGAGCAAGATTTGAATTTAATACTTAGGGTGCTAGATTAAGTGGTTTTTGTTGTTTTCCCTCTATTTAATTTATTAGATGTCTTAAAATCTATTTTAGGCACGAAAACTATATTCACACAAAACACATGGGGTCCACCAAGTGGTGTGTTCTCATTGGAACCTGTAGATACAAATTCCTCATAGAAAGTAATTAAGTAAAATACTTTGGTGCTGGTTCTATGTACTGTTATGAAAACCATTTAATTTGGAATTATATTCCATGTCACACCAAATGATTTTAAAGGGGTAAAGGAACTTGTTTTCCTTTTATAATACTATGTTATTTTCATAGCTAGAACTCTTAGTAGTTTTGGTTGACATTTTACTTAAGTGTGTATCAATCAGATGTGTTATTTTAGGGACATGATTAATTGGAAAACATGTGTGGCTTTGAAATCTTATTTACTGGTTTTCCACATAGGTTCCAATATGGATATTATCCCATGTTTGTTTGGGAACATGTAGTCAGCTACATGATTATATGTAGATGAATTTTTGGTATCATCTGTTAGTCTTATGTGTGAAAAGGTGATGGAAAAACAAGGTATTAAGATTGTTACCATTAACCTCCACATCTCCACACATGTGGATGCAATTGCTTGTTATTAATTCATTCTTGATATTTATTTCCATTTAAGATGTTACTATGAGGTCCTCATTTCTGATGGGCTTTATAAGGCATAGAGGTTAAAGATCTTCTAATATTACCTAATGCTTCACTGAATAATTTCTTATATTCCCTTACTGAGGCAGTGCTGCTTCTTGTGGTCTTCTGTTGCTTGAGGTTCTTCTCTCTAGTTGTCACTAGTCTTATCTTATCACCTTTGTCATTTGCAAGGAAGATCATAACTGAGACTCCATATTCAATTATCTTACCCTTGTGGTGAAGGCAACCAATTATTCCAAGCACAGATTTTATTTAGATGATTATAAAGGAATATAAGTTGGTGTTGTGACATCAAGTTGCACTTATGCATATAAGAAGAATTTGTAAACAAGGTAGCTAGTCTTGCCTTCAAATTACTATTCATATACATTAGGCTGAGATGTACCAGATTATTCAATCTTATGTTTGTGTGTGTATGACATTCAATTGTTTGAGTATACAAAAGTGATCTGTTAACAAGGTAGCTAGTCTTGTTATCAAACTTCTTCTATATAACACTAACATTGGAGTATCACACTATTTCCAGAGAGTTAATAAGATCATATCAAGATATAAGAGTTTCCAAGTACTCTTATAGACAGATTAGGGTAGCACTTCAAACACACTCTAAATAATCTTCTTGGAGATCTTCATGTGGTATTTCTTCCTGTCTTGTGGTTTCTTCTCTTGCAGAATATCTTGGAGGAGTTTGAGGAAACATGATACATTGGTCTAGCCAAACTAACAAGATCTAGATTAGGAATTAATTCATACTTTTATTATCCTTCCATACATTTCTTGTTTTGCTTCTCCTAAGATAGATACTTATATCATACATGATTGGTTTTATTTAGCTTCCAATTAACTTCCTCTAATAGAGGTTATATCTTGTTGTTATTCATTACTTGTACCCAGAGATACTTTAGTTGTTGAATATTGATATGGATAGAAGTGTGGAATGCTAATGAAATGATAACTTAAGATAGTAAGTTGATCATATGGTTCCTTGATGTATTGAGATTTCATATGCTCCCTTATATAAGATGAATGAGACATTGAGCATATGAAAGTTATTGAGCTTAATGTCTTTGATCATGGTTGTTAGTTGGTTACTCAGAGTGTCATGTTGTTATTTTATATTATTCATTTGTATTCATGTTACAGACATAGAGGTTTGGAAAGATCATATGTGATGATCAAGGTTTTAACAGTGGTTAAAGAAGATTTGATTATTCCCTTAGGTACTTCTTTTATGGTTGAGGAGATATGTACATATTCGATAAATATGTTAATACAATTATTATGTCATTTCCCACTTGTGGGGTTTAAGTTAATACTTGTTTGTATCACTTGTGTTCTATTGAAACTTTGTTATTTACTTGTGATGGTTCACTTAGTAGTTACTAAATAATTTAGAAAGATGTTGTGTGGATGGTTTATAACTTAAGAGTTATTGTTTGAGAGAACTTAACACCTCTGTTGATGAGATGGTTCAATGAGGTATTACTTATTTGTGGAAGTATGATCATCAGATATTTGATTTGGATACTCACCCCTCTTTGAGTTCTAGATACCTAGTGGATTATCCCAAGTCACATATAGACTTGTGGTTAAGGTTGTTGAGAGTTTGTGTTGGTCACAACCAATTATGGTTTGTGTAACCAGGTGATTTGGTTTCTTAGGATACTTGTTATAAAGATCATTCCAAATGTACTCTTAACTAGATGAACTAGACCTATTTCATCATGTCAAGTGAAACTTTGGTCACTTTGATTCGTTTAAACTTTCGCGCCAAAATTTCCCGTACTTTTAGATGCATACTTTGCAAATGCACATATTAAATTTAGATCCTTATGACTTCCCAAACACTGGGATGTTACAGAGAGGAACAACCGATCGACCACCTCCGGACCAGGATCCTCTCTTCAGCAAGAACCACCTCGCCCCGGCCACCATGGCCATCACGAATAACCACGAACAGCAGCAACACGCGAAGAAACTGATCTCGCAAGATCTAAAGGACGACGAGAAGAGCAAGTTACAGATCTGAAATACCAAGCAACACACGTTGCCATCAACTCCAAGGCGTAGCCGTGAAGGTCACCGCTGCCGTGAGAGTAGAGCTGAGGCATATTTATTTGACTGGACGCCGCTCCCACCACCCATACGACGCACCACAACAGACTGATGCAAAACCTAACTACTAAACCAGAACGAAGGGATGTGCCCTTCTGCGTGCTGCCGCCGGTTATTCTCATCATTTTGACTTAAATAAAGGCTACATATGCAGTGTCCAAAAATATAACCAAGTTACTATCTCGTTGCTGTAAATGTGCCCCGATTCGTTAGCCGTCTCGTATACTAGACAAACAGGCGCGCTCCGCCGCGCCGCCTGTATGGGGTTGTCACATGACCTGGCCTATGTGGTGCATCAGCGTGGGCTCAGATTTCCGATGCAGCGGGGCTGGATCGTGTACGTGCTACTATCCATGCGGTTTAGTAGGGCAGGCAGTGGCACAGAGGTAACCGGTGCGTAGGCCATGGGTGGGCCTATTCAAACACATTATCCTGGTCGAGGGGTGCCCGTGCAGGAGCTCGACGTGGAACCAGTGTGTACCTCTGTTGCACTTGTATGAAGGGCAGCAGCGGTCGTCGCTTTTGTAATGGTTGTGCTTCACGTAATTATGCTCGTTCAGTTCCTTGCTCTTCCGTTAGTTCTCGCTTTTGATTTTTTGAAGTTTGTTATTCTCATGATTGTCGCTCTGGCTCTGAACACACGTTGTAATTGTGCTCGTCAATGGTATAAATTATACTTGCTAGGTAGATCAGCCTCTAGGATGGAGCTATCATACTGTTCTAACAATTAACTGTGAATTTAGAAAAAACACTCTTTTAACCATTTGCCAAAGAGGATTTTTGTCTTAGCTTAAGATTACCTGGAACCATGTACTGGTTGATCAACTTAATTTGTTCAAATCAACATTATGAAAAGATTGAATCATCAGGAGCAACACAGTTCAAAACAACACTGGGAAATACCTTAGAAAAAAGGAGCTAGTGCTCTATCTCTACCATATCAGATGAATCACAAAGATGGAGAAGAACTCCCAGTATTCCCAATAGTAAGTTTAATACTCCATCATATATTGCATGCACAATCCTACAAAAAACCCAAAGTAAATCAGGTTATTCAGGTATAGACCAAATGTTCAACAGGCTAAACTTAAACCACTCAAAACACAAACTAAACCAACTTCATCTGTCACTGAGCTATCAGCTCCACGATCTTGCTTCCATGCCATACATGTCATCGGCTGGAACAGGTGCATCAAACAACCAACCAGGCTAGAGACCAACCAAAGCGGAGCGGTTCTGGGAGGTCTACTCAGCAGAGGGTCGATAGGAACAAACAACAGGCTTAGAACCGATGGTGTTGCTGAATGGATGGAGCAAGACATGGTAAACATTTTCTATTTCTGGCATACTTGTCGGACAATTCAAGGTTTAAGCGATCCGTCAAGATTCAATAGTGAATACAAACAAACACGTAGCCAAGGCGTAATACCTCTTGCCATGGTGATCCACTGCACAGGAATTAACATCGTCAGATGTAGCAGTGCTGAATCCTTTAACTACCACCATTTCCTTGCAAGGTGTCTCCTATACAAACACCATGCCATCAGAACAGAAAACACAAATAATAACAGCATTAGCAGGACGCGAAGTGGCCGAATCAGATGGAACAACAATATCCAAGGTGTGTAGGCAAGCTCCCGCCAACACCTTGCAAAGTTAATCCAAACAGATCATGAGAAGGTATAAAACGGTGCACACATAATAGTAATACGTGGCTTAGTAAACAGGGAACCTCAGGGCGCATATGCCTGTGTCTTTACCAGTAGACAAATGTGATGTAGAAACCTCTCTAGGGTCAGTCTTAGTGAGAGCACTTCTTGCTCCCTTAAAGCTAAAGAAAACAAAATTTCTCTCGTAGTAAAATTTATGGACCTGGAAGGAAATGTTCTCCCGTCGAAACGAAAAGCTCCACACAGAAACATCAAAGATATACTTCCTTCAAATGAAGCAAGTAATTTTAGTGGACACGACATTAAAAAGTCCGTAGGATTCAGCCACAAGGTGTTGGTGTTCTTGCCAATCATCTCACGTGCAACTCCACCAAATTGAACCATATGGACAGATGCGCTTCCAGAGGAAGATATAATAGGCACCCTATACCTGAAGTTTGGGAGAAAACAAATGAAAATCTTGACCATGCCGGTGGCAATAGAAATGACAATATGCGATAAAAATAGAAGATGAAAAAACATTGGGACATGAAATCTGACATGAATAAATGACCTATCATTAGCGTTGGAACCATGGTTTTTAAAGCGTCTGTAAGCCGACGCCTAAGCGTCGAAGCGCTCCCCCACCGCTTTAGAAACTTGACCGCTTTGGGAACCTAGGCGCCCAAAGCGTCGAAGCGCCCTCCTCCCTAAAGCGCCAAAGTGTCACCTTAAAAACCATGGTCTGAACCATGGATATTCCATAGCACACACCATTATGCACAAGAACATATCTTTCTATCTCGCGATTTCACAATATCCATGCTATCTTCCTTGATGCACACCTGCAGCTAGCGGATAGACATACAACCGTTGTGAAAAAAAGACAGACCTAACTGATCAGTCAGCTAACTAAAAATTAACTGAGCGACCAAATAAGCGGAAATCACACCTCGCCAAAACAGAAAAATGAACGATGGAAACACCAAAGAACCAAACAAAGACCAACGACCAACAATAGCTCCGCACGACAGCCTGCAAACAAAAGAGCACACAACAAACAAGTAGCACAATCAAGAGGATGAGCTAACGCAGATGAACAAAATAATAATCAATTGAAAAAAAAGACGGGAGCAGAAACGGAAAAACAAACCTTCAGTACCAATCTCAGTAACAAAGAGCAACAACAACAACGTCGGTCGACAGCAAACCCGCTTGACCCAGCCGGGACACTCGAGAGGACCACCCAGCCCCCAGCCAAAATGGGAGCAGCTCACTACACTAAGGAAGAGAATACCGACCGAGACCCTCACAATTGGAGGCAAGATCCCATCCCACAAACAACAGGCGGAGGAGAAATCAGATGAATCCACAGGCGATGAAAAAGTCTGACATGCACTCCACATGGGTGGTCCGCGGGCGAGCACAAAAATGCACGGAGCTGAGTCAGTCGGTGGTAAAATCTACATGGTGGCGGCCGGAAACCCTAGGACGGAGAAAGTCAAAAGTTTTTGGAGAGAGGAGAGAAAGAAAGAGAAGGGGGATCGGGGCTGGAGCGCACACACGCATCTAGTGTGTCCCAATCGACACCCGCTTCGCCGCGCGACACTGGCCACCTGCAGAGCAGAGCACACACGCAAGGAGGCCTACACAGAGAGACATAAACCAGCATATGCCCACAAACAGCTACAGAAAACACAACAGGCCTCACAAGTGCCGCTATCAACGGAGCTTACGGCTATAGAGTATATTTTCTATATCTTATCTAAAATTTAAATTTCACTTTACAGAATCATGATAAAGAGACTAAGGTGAAGAAAGCGGGCAATCTTTTCGACAACATAAAAGTGGGGGGGGGGGTAGTAACACTTTGAACTCCTCTTTCAAAGCATGTTTAGAAAGGGATGAAATTAAAGCAATCAAGTTTGTGTCAATATTCACAGAGGCACACACATAGAGGTGCAGAAAGAATTATCCTGGCAACAAATTAGGAGGAAATCAAGACTTAAATGGTTTACTCTTCAGGTTGTTCTAAAGAAGCTATTTCTTCAATGTTCTAAGAGTAATTGTAATGGTGAGAACTTGAGTTGCCAGTAAAAGGCTCTCAATTATGTTTCCTGGAAAACCTAGTATCTAACTTGAATTCTCTAATGGCAACTGCTCTTGACTCTTCTACTCTATCTAGCACCAGCTGAAGACAAAGTGCGTCCTATTTAAATCGGAGTTGGATGCGCTATCAAACTGCAAAACAATTTTAGTAATCAATAATAATGCTGCCAAACTTGTTGCAAGTCTTTATAATTAGTACAACAAAACCAAATATTATAACAAAAAAAGGTTGAATCATAGATAACCTGAGGCATCTGTCATGTGATGTGGATGTCAAATCTCGGCTCAGGGAAAAATCAGACAAACAGATTTGTTGTCAATCTTCCATGCTAATATGGAAAAACACCCTTGTTTCAACATCATGTTTCTCCCGATATGTTGCTTGTCACATCCAGAATATAAGCATACATTCTATATAATTAAGGCATTGACTTTCACACGGGCTTCAACATGGACAATTCTTTGTTTACCTAGCTGATTGCTCATGGCATTGCAAAGTCTCAAGTAATAAACTGTGCAATGTTCTGTAACACATAGCAGATAGCGCCAACAATTCACCGACACTCTTTATCTATTCTTGCAGGCAGCATCAGATGTATGCATAATTGTTTTTTGACAGTGTGCTTTGCAAGAATCCCTTGTTATGCATGAAACACATATGCAAAACTTGGGTTTAGAAATCATTTTCTTTGATTCTCCATTGCTTTATATAACCATTGACAAAGAAATATAGCAGGGAACTGTAATCTCCTCTTGTATCCATGCATTTTAAATGATTCACCATTGCTTTATATAACCATTGACAAAGAAATACAGCAGGGAACTATCATCTTCTCTTGTATCCGAGCTTATCCAAACTTAGATTTAGTACTGCAAGTTAACAATTACAGCAGAGCTCAAGTAATATCACTTTAAGTCTGGATATTTTGCATAATGTGTTTGGTTTGGTGGCACTAACAAACATTACTTATGCGCCACAGAATATGGAGAGAAAATCCAGTCTGAAGTTTTGGCATGGCATGTACAGAGTTTGCCTCTTACTGGTGTATTGTGATTTATTTTATCATTTAGGTTCCTTGCGGTGCTACATAATGGAATTTGTACAGGACCAAGCCTCTATTAACCGAGTTTCAAAAAGTAATGGAAGAAAGGGCTATGTTCGATGATGGTCTAAAAGAACAATATAGCAGCTATATAAAGTATTTTTGTTAGGAGACTCAACTTGTTTGCATTTTCCCCAACCTATATCTAGTACCACAGTTTTGTTCTTTTTGCTAAAATTATTTCTGCTAGAAGACGGATTGTTTAACGCATCATTTTTTTGGGTAGCATATAATGGAAAAGAAAGAAGGATGGAGTTATAGGGCCAGAGTAGACTTGCCTCTAAGTGTGATTGGCATTGCAAACATGGTATTCCAGCCTTTCCGATTTGGGAAACACAAAAACAAGTCGTTCATAAGGATAAACTTAGAGGTTTATGGTCTTCATGAATTTAATTGGAAGGTCATTCCTGCAATATGATTTTGATATAGACCAAATAAATTTGCAGTCAAAGCGCACCAAAGAATGACTTCAGATAGGCGTGAACAGAGAAGAAAATTTATACAAAAATAATATATATGTACCAATTTATGACTCCAATCTATTATCACTTCGAACGGGAACCTTCATATTATCCAGAATCCATAACCTTGAACTAATGTGTTTACTCGACAAAGAAGATTTCCTTCAGCCTGCATTTTCATAGCAGCGTCACCCATTACACCAATTTGTACCAATTTCACTCCATAATTTTGCATTTGCTAGTGAAGTGGAAAACTTAATCCCATTGAACATCTAGTATAGGTATATTCATGGATGATATAAGACAACTATGGCTAACACAAGATGGGTTGTATTTGAGCCAATTTACAACACGAGCAAGAGTACAGAAATATTTAATTTACATGGTGAGTCAAAAAGGGCTAAGAAAGCTGCTATAATTTACGATATGTTTGAGGATCATGCCTCGGTTCCAGAATAATGAACAATAGTGAGAAGTATTAGCTTACGAATTAAATTCAAATATGCAACCATAAGAACATACGATGTTTATTCGGCACACACATTTGTATCAGTTCATCAACATTAATTATTCAGCATAACATAAAAGCACTCGTAAACAAAAGTATTCCTGTCGTTAGATTCAGAAAAGGACAACAACAAATCTTGGAATAATTTCCAGAACAAAGTAAAGCAGTTCAGACCACCCCGGCTTGGCAATGCCACTTTGGAAAGACATGGCCATGCTAGCACCCACGTTGCTGCAATACCTCATCCGCTCAGATTGGCATGTACATGCCATGGAGGAGGTATGTAGAAACTCCAACGCCATCCATGGTGCACGTACACGAGGACATCCCCTCATGTGTGTGGTCTTGAAGTGGCTTTACCACGCAATGATAAACCATGCACAAGAAGCATGATCCTGATTTTGTGGCCAATCGACCAGAGTAGATAATGCTCCTTAATCACCTGGAAGAGGTCAGATCCCATTGTCGAACCAATTTGGCCAGCTACATAGGGTATCTGTCACCATCCGCTTCGTGAAGAAGCCAGTAACCACTGTCGAGCCGACGATGCAGCCACGCGGCTGTAGCCAGATTTGTATCATTGCCGACAGCGCGAGGAGACACGCTCCTTCAAGTGCAGTGCCGATCAACACGGAGGAAACCTTCCATGGACGGCAATCGAGGTTGGCAAGACAGCGACTCCGTCCATCGCGTCAGACGCACGGACATGGAAGCGGCGTTGTGCCACACGTCTGGTCGCGACAGTGATAATCCCACACATGAATATGTTGCCGACGCCGTGGTTGTATCACGTCGGAGCTGCGCTCCACTGCAGACAATTTCGTCCTCGATCTGATATGAGAGGATACCTGATCTTAAGGGGGGAAAACCGAGCGTCGGCGCGCCAGCAGGGGATTTGCCGGCAGCGGCGAGAGAAGGTGCAAGAGAAGGGGCTCTGGTGGAGGGCGATGTGAACGCCGCCCGTGCCGCCCAAACGGACGACGCGGGGGCGTTAGTGGTATGGTTTGTGCTGCATAGCATGGTGCTTATCTTCGGCGGATAGCACGGCGAGGTCGAGATCCGATCTGCGCGTCCATGCCTTGATCCGGGAGGGCGCCGCTGCTGCTGCCCCCCCCCCCCCCGTCCCGCTGCTCCTGTGCAGACTCACTCCATGGCCCCCAACTGGGTCGAGCGGCGACTCTAAGCCTCCCTCCTGATCCTCTCTTGGAGCCGCACTGACCACACCGCCCCACGCTTGTCTATGTGGTGGCCGAGATGATGCCAGGGCTGTAGCGGAAAGGAGTTCCGGCTACGGCACCGGTGTCTGGCTGGGCGGCGGCAAGCGTCCGGAAACCTAGCTCAGATGGAGTCAGGAGAGGAACAAGTGCGTCTTCCTTTTCTTTTGACTGCGAGGACTTTTTTGTCTTTAGATGAGTGCGATGGTAGTTGGACACGACAGTGGAAGAAAAAGTGCTATGGGACCCACATAGCAGACTCACGGACGGACCCAAAGCGCTGTGAGGGCTCGCTTTCCATGGAGCTTATAGCTAAAGATAATATGAAGTGCAATTGCTTGAAACCGGTTAACTTATAAAAATGAGAGAGTAATAAGGAGCCAGCTTTGCAAAGTCTTCGGAAGATTCCGTGGAGATGTCTCGTATAATTAACTTGTACTAGTTTTTTTTAAAGAAAGGACAATCGGAGATAGGATAGTTTCAAGTTTGAACCACCTTAGTATATATCCCAAAGTTTGACCTGAAACCATTCTTTAGGTAGGACCCAATCATATGCTGCAAGCCACAATTATCCTTTGAGAGCCGTTCACGTTGGGCCAAGTCAGTTGATATGTCCAATGCTAGATATGAGAAAGAAAATGAAAATGCTAAAAAAAAAAAAAAAACTCGCCGCACACCGTCAAATGCCGGCCGGGCTGCACGAACATCACTGCCCCGCAAGCCTGTTTTACGAGGCATGCGAAGGAAACACAAAAAAACTCGCCGCTTCTTCTTTACTTTAGGTAGTGGAACTAGGCCTGAAGAGAAGCACGTTGCCATTTCGCCGTCCGTTTTAAAGCATGCTCGATCGAGGAGTGAAAGACAATGAACTTTGGGACCGCTCCCCGTTGGTGGTACCGCAGGCACCGAGCGTGCGTGTTCACTTCTGAAAGGGAAAAACCTGGTGGAGGAGTCGAATTTCCGGCGCTTTTGGTTCGGCCGCGAGGCCAAAGCGCGCGGTATCTTTGCAGGAAATCGTCGTGGTCGCGGGCCTCCCCCGTAGACAGCCGAAATCGAGTGATAAAGATGCGGAGGAGGAAAATACACAAGGGAACACCACTGCACAAGCACAAGCACGGACCGATATTTGACGGGAACAGCCGACCGATGTCAATTCTGTGAGAGTTACAAACAGCTGCCATATCAACCTCTAATCACCATTTGATTGAAAGAAACTGGGAGTGATTGGTGGTTTTGCTGTCTGCCCGAGTGCTGAATTCTTCGACCCAGCTTAATTAGCCTGCCTGGTTTTTTTTTTTGGGGGGGGGGGGGGGGGGGTTGTAGGGAAGCCTACTTGTTTCCAAAGTCAAAGTAATCAAATTGACAGATCAATATGTACTCCCTCCGTTCAACAATAGATGACTTACATTTGTCTATATATGGATGTATCTAAAACTAAAACATGTCTAGATACATCCATATATAGAAAAAGGGAAGTCATTTATTGTTGAACGGAGGGAGTACGTATATAAATGGACCACTCGTACTACCGCTTGTTTTTTTAATCCCTGGAGAAGGAAAAGAAGTCAGGTTCTGTCCAACGCATCGTTCCGTGAATATTCCACAGTAGAACGGGAGGACAGGTGATTAGGATTAGGACAAGTAATTCTGGGCACAGGTGCGCGGTAAGAAGTGAAACACGGGACGGGAGGCGTCACCCGCAAACCGCCTCCTCACGGCTCTCTCTCCCCGTCCCCGCCACCGCCAGTGTACCCCGCGGCCGCGCGCGTGGAGCCTTATATAAGCCGCACCCTCGGTTCCTCCCCCCCAGTCCATCCTCTTGTGTTCCCAGACCCCGCGTCTTTCTCTTTCACACACGCCTCTCCCTCTTCCTCCTCTCTCTCGGCGTCTCCATTAATCCCCTCTTCTTCTACTCGTACTAGCTAGTTCGAGGCGGCGGTGTGAGCAGAGATGTCTGAGGTGTCGGTCATAAACCAGGCGGAGGTGGAGGACGCCGCGGCAGCGCTGGACCTGCCGCCGGGGTTCCGGTTCCACCCCACCGACGAGGAGATCATAACGCACTACCTCGCCCCGAAGGCACTCGACCACCGCTTCTGCTCCGGCGTCATCGGCGAGGTCGACCTCAACAAGTGCGAGCCATGGTACCTCCCAGGTACGTATAATCGAGCTCTTCTTCTTTCTCGATCCGGAGCGGAACGGCCGGCCGGCCGACCGTGGGAATCTTTCCTTACGCAGCTGCGTTTTTGTTCGATTTGGCAGGCAAGGCGAAGATGGGGGAGAAGGAGTGGTACTTCTTCTCCCACAAGGATCGCAAGTACCCAACAGGGAACCGCACGAACCGCGCCACGGCGACCGGGTACTGGAAGGCCACCGGCAAGGACAAGGAGATCTTCCGCGGGAGGGGCATCCTCGTGGGCATGAAGAAGACGCTCGTCTTCTACCGCGGCCGCGCCCCCCGCGGCGAGAAGACCGGCTGGGTCATGCACGAGTTCCGCCTCGAGGGCAGGCTCCCCCACCCGCTCCCCCGCTCCGCCAAGGTTCGCCGGACTTTAATCCTGCTGCACGTTTTTCCAGTTAATTCGCCACTTTAATTCTGGGTCCGTTCATGAGGTGGTAAGTAAATCGTAGTCCTTACGCGTGCAGGACGAGTGGGCTGTGTCCAAGGTGTTCAACAAGGAGCTCACGGCGGCGACGAACGGGGCAATGGCGCTGGCGCCTGCGGCGGAGGAGGGGATCGAGCGGGTCAGCTCGTTCGGCTTCATCAGCGACTTCCTCGACTCCGGGGAGCTGCCGCCCCTCATGGACCCTCCCTTCGGCGCGGACGTGGACGAGGTGATCGATTTCAAGGGCCCCGCCTACGACGCCGGCCCCCATTCCGAGCTCCAGGTGAAAACGGAAGAGCCCATGCCGCTGCAGCCACCGCACATGATGTACTCGAGCCCCTACTTCTCGCTGCCGACGGCGAGCTCCGGCGACCAGTCGCCGGCCATCCGGAGGTACTGCAAGGCGGAGCAGGTGTCGGGGCAGACGTCGGCGCTGAGCCCGTCCCGCGACACCGGGCTGAGCACCGACCCGAACGCGGAGATCTCGTCGGCGGCGACGGCGTCGTCTGAGCATCAGGAGTTCCTGGACCACCTCGACGAGTACCCCGCCCTCAACCTCGCCGATATCTGGAAGTACTGAAGGCGCGGCTGCGTGACGACACCTACCACGGCTCCAGCTCGGTTCTGGCGCCCCGGCCGTTGATTAATTACTTAATTTGATTACTTAACTTTGTGTGTGATGCTCATGTTAGCGGGGAGTGCTGATGCATCCTCATCCTCATCTTCTTTTCCTTTCCGGAGGGACTCTCGGGTCGGATCAGATTAGCATCCGTCCAGGTCCAGACCTCCAGGGATTAGCTAGCTAGGCCTCCTTGTGTTAATAATTAATTCCCTAGTCGTAGGTTCATATCTTGATCTGTGTATGTACATACCACTAGCACTAGTATTCTGATTGCGCTTAGTAGTAGCTTGATGGCTATACAGTTAATGGATGGGTGTAGATTAGGGGACTTGGAAGATCCATTTATGAATTGATTAATTTGGGCGAGCCAGCTAGCGTTAGCTTTGTATGTACATGTACCCATTAATTGGTTGAGCTTGACATATCTCCATTATGTGAATTGATGCTTTGTCTCTCTCTTTCTCTGTGTGTGCCGCTTTACAATCGCACGTACGGTTTACTCCTTTCTGGGTGAAACTGGCCGTGACAAGGGATTACTAGTACTGCTCGACCGTGGACACCTTCCGAAATCTATGAAAAGAGGGTGGAGAAGGTCTCACATGGATGGATGGGACCCTCTCCACGAGCGATGGGTTCGATCCAATTAATATTCCCGGACCACGTCGTGGTCGTAGCGTCCAGTTTGGTGAAGCCGACACATATAGGCGTACAAAGCTGGAGCCTTATCTCGTTTGGGAAACACCGGACGCGCCCCCGCCTCTCTCGTGTCTCCAAGCCATTAACGGCCGGGACAGGAAAAACGAGACGGAACGATCACATCCATGGTGGATCGTGGAACCAACCCCAGCTCGACGCGCGCGCGAGGAGCCGAAGTCTTGTCGCTCACAACCACGCCGGACGACGGCGACGAGCCAGGATTTTGCTTGCGCGCGCAGAGCTGGGAATCGCTTGCTTTCTATTCGACCCAAGCCGTGGCGATCCAGCTATGCGCACGTTTCTACGCGCTCGCTTCGTGCATCAAAACCCGGCGAGGGCGGTCCAGGAAGGAGGATCAGCGAGAATCATTCGGCTAGACACATGTAAATTGAGGTAGTACGTCCGCGCGAATATTCTGGCTCGCACCCCGAGTCGCATATCCGGGGTCGTGGGCCTCTGGGAATTGGGATTGGATCATTAGCTGTCCATGTCGCGCCCTGACGTCACAACTTTAGGCTCCCCGTCCACTGGCACATCTCACCTGCCCCTTTCCCCCTTCTCCCACCTTCCATTCTTCTTTTTTTATTAAGTAGGAGTAGCTCTAGCTAGGGGATGGACAGGTTAATTGGCGATGTTTTTTTAACCCCTCGTCAATGATCACAGGGAGGTCCGTCTAAGCAATGGTTGTGACCAAGGGATGCATCATCCATGTTGCCCCTAAGCTTCTCCATTAATCTATTTCCCCGAGGATTTGGTTAATTAATCCGGTGGGGATGTCCAGATGCAGGTTGCTTTCAGTCTGTTGATTAGGGCGCGGATTTTGGACCCATTATCCGGCGATTAGACAAGGCACAACCAGTGGCGGTTGACGTGGGGCCTGCGCATTCGATAGTTTCTTCCGAAAGCTTTATTTTTGCATCGGATTAGATATCAGGGATCGTTCCGGACGTGACCACTAACTACCAAGAGCAATAGGCCACCGAGACTAGTCGCAAAAGTCCGACAGCCGGCACCGAATTTTGCATGGTCGACCCTCCTGGATGGATCGCAGGAGCTAGTGCAGGACAACTCCATAGGCCGGCGCAAGTGTAGAAATAGTTCATAGTACAAATCACCTACTCACTCTGATCCATATTAATAGGTCCTCAAGTGGATGTATCTAGACATGTTTTATTGCTAGATACAACCACTTGAGGACCTATTAATATGGATCGGAGGGAGTACTATATGGTGGTCGTTTCTCTTCCGTTTTCTTTCTCGGGTGATCGAGGGCGCGCGCGACACGGACGGTGGCTCGTCAAGGACAATAATCTGGGACCGTTACATGGCATCTGCTTGCAGATTATTGGACAGAGTCAAGCAAGGTGTGCATCACCAAATCCAGCAATTGTTTGCCATTTTAGCAAGAGAAAGATTTTCACCGGAATAAAATGGGATCCTTCCTGGAGTAATGGCGGAGATATGGACTCGGCATATGGAGTACTTTTGGAGTAAGATGAGGTCCAGTACCGGGTGTGCTACCTTTTCCATAAAGTTTTGTGATCCTCCTTGACAGCCATGGCGAACCCCACACGCTCTCATTCATTCTACGCTTGACTTGTCTCGCTCGTCAGAGGTAAGAGATGCTACTTCTGTTACCCCCCCCCCCCCCCCCCCCCCCCCCGAAAGAAAAGCTACTTTTGGATTAAAAGTATCATGACAGTGCAGCAGAGTTGAGGGTTTTATTGCTAACTATGTGTAATTAGAGCATCTCCAGTCGCAGCCCCAAAGCCCCCAGCACCTTTTTGTCTGGATAAGCTCCAACCTCGCCCAGTCGTTGCCCCCAGGCTTCCGGTCCGGACACGTCCTTGTTGTCGTCCGTCAATCCCGAGCAAACCCCTTCACCTAGGGGTTCCGGTAGGGGCGTCCGGACGAGATGAATTGCCGCCCCGCACCAACAGGGTGTCTCCACGTGCCCCACATACCCCACATCTTCTCTCTCCCATCTACCCCACATATTCTCTCTCCATCGATGCACTAGTAGCAAGGAACAAAGCCGCCCGTCTCCTGCCACCGGGCCCTCGAGCTTGAGCTCCACCGCGCCCTCGAGCCCTCAAGGACGGCGCTGAGGTCGGCCTTGCGGATGGTGGAGACTGGAGGGCCATGGAAGGCCGTGCATCGCTGCTCCCCTTCTCGTCCTCGTCCTCGCGCAGCAGGTCGCCATGGAGTACGCTCGCGCCGCGGCCTTGCGGATGGTGGAGACTGGAGGGCCATGGCCGGCCGTGCATCGCTGCTCCCCTTCTCGTCCTCGTCATCGCGCATCAGGTCGCCATGGAGTACGCTCGCGCCGCAGTGCCAAGCAGCACCTCCGACGAGTCGCAGCCTCACGGCGGTGCCTTGTGTGCCCCGGATGGCGGAGAAGGCGGAGGCCGAGGGGGAGGTGATCGTGAAGCTGGACTGGCGCGAGTCGATGCTGCACCCCGACGAGCGGGTGGAGTACGAGCTGTGGACGAACAGCAACGACGAGTGCGGCCCCCGGTGCGACGAGCAGGCGGCGTTCGTGCGGAGCTTTCGGGGCCACGCCCAGATTCTACGGCAGCTGTGCGTGCACCGGGTGGCGAACGACACGGTGGGCCGGCCGTGGGCGTGGTGGGACTTCACCATGGACTACAAGCTGCGATGCTCGATGAAGGAGAAGAAGTACAGCAAGACCTGCGCGGAGGAGGTGGTGGCCTCGTTGGTGCTGCCGCTGGACGCGGTGCTGGAGTGCATGGGCGACCCCGACGCCGACACGGAGAACGCCGTCGTGTCCAAGGAGCAGGAGGACCAGATTGGGCGTGGATCGCGTGGGGACGTGACCATCCTGCCCACGCTGGTCATCAACGACGCTCGCAACTCTCCTGCTGCCGCGAGTGCGCGTGCCGCAGCTGCTCCACGAGCAGGGCCGCACGCCGAACTCGGCCGCGTCCGCGACGTCGAGGCACCAGGACCATGGCAGTGCAGGCGTCTGCCGCCGGCACGAGCGGCACAACAGCAACAACACTCGCTTCGGGAATCGTCGGAGATGCGGCTTGGTCCACCCACCCCCTTGCCGGCTGCAGGGAGTCGTCGGAGCGCGACGTGCTGCGGGGATACCGTGGATGCTGGCCGTCTTCGCAGCATGAGCTTGAGCCCGCAAGGTGTCTGTGGATATGACCAACAAGTTTGGAGGGAGTGTCGGGGGCAGCGACTGGGAAGAAACACCCCCCCCCCCCCCCCCCCCCCCAAAAAAAAATCTCACGTCCGGACACCCTCCAAATCACTGTTTCGGGTGCTGATCCGGACGGCTATTGGGGGCTCCGACTGGAGATGCTCTTAGGAGTACAATTGCCCAGAGGGGTTACTTGCAATTCTACTTGAAAGCCCAAGACGGTTTGGGTGGGTTTTAGGTGTGGTGGGGACTGGTGTCAATGTACTTGACGATGCTCCTCCTATCCACGTCGCCCTCTCCCCTGCAGATGTTTCACGCGCTTCAAGTGCAACTGTGATACCCGTCGGTGGCCTCACTAGCGTACCAGCCACAGCTTGGCTAAATCTTGGTGTCCAAGAAAGAAAAGAAAACCAAGCCAGAGTGGGGGGACCCATATCCGCCCGTCTCTCTCTCACCTTCACTCTGTGTTTCTAGATGATCTTTTTCTCTCCTCACCACGACTCCACGAGTCACTGCTGTTCTGCTACCGCAAGCATTTCTTTACCGACGTGGACCGGATATGTTCATATTAATGCTTTTGTTTACCTAGTACAGTACATCTGTTTGACATTATTAATTGAAAAAAAAACCATCGTACTACTAATATGTCAAACGTTGCCTAACCTTGATAGGCAAAATACCCATACCGTATTAATTGGAGTAGAAGAGTTTTTTTTTTAATAGGAAAGTCTGGCCTCTGCATCAGATCGATTCACACAGCTGTTTATATTAAAATAGGCAAACATCCAGATTCAAAGTACAACGAACGAAACATCTCAACGATCTAAAATGTGGCCACATAAATCAGCCACCAGAATACAACAAACAAAAGACTACTACTCATTGTAGACGTCTAGTGTCTAATCATCCACCCGTGCTGAAGATAGCTCGTACGACTGCCATCGCCGAGAACAACCGACATCCAAACGTCCATGTTGGTCTACTGGGAGGAGCATCAACCACATATGGATCCAATGTGTAGCACGATGAACCACCTGTAAAAATAACCCGTTCCCAAATTGTTAAAAATAACATCGTTCTGGCAATTCCAAATTGCCCGAAGGAAAGCACATACACCAATGTATATACTAGCATTAGTTGACTTATCCACCCCATTTAACCACGTACCACAAACAAATTAGTAACAGTAGTTGAAGGTGTAATACTGAAACTAAAGTGTACGAGTCTCCATATTTTTCTAGCAAACTCACACGATATAAACAGATGCTCTACCGTCTCATCGTTGTTACAGAAGACGCATTTCTTGCATCCAGTCTCCGCCGTAATCCAGTCCAATGTCTTTTAACAAGATTATCTTTTGTAAGAAGTTCTTTGCGCTACAAGAACCACATGAAAATCTTAATTGCCCACATGTTCATCGTTGGTGGCGGGCTGACACATGTGGCTCTTTGCCGCTAACGATGTGCTCCATGACGGTGGTGAGCGTGCGCCCTAATATAGCCGAGAAAGCGTGGCATCCGCCCGCACCCGGCCAAACGAGACTCCCGACACGATCTGACTCGTGCCGGAAAAACCCGGCCCATATACGGCACAACCCGTATAAGGCCCGAATTATTCCTGCCGTGCGGGGCCAGCCCATGGGCCTGTATTCGCTGGGACGCACGGCACTTTGGCCCGACAGTGGCCTGACATGCTCATTTCGGCATGCTTGACACAGTTACGGCATGGGCACGATTGCCCAAATATTTGGGCAGGAAATTTGAAATTTAAATTTTCTATGGGGCCGGGAGGATGGGAATGGGGAAGGAGGCAGAATTTCTTCTGTTGGAGGGTAATTAGGCCACTTTAAGTGTGATTTATGTCATTTTAGATCTGTTTTGTCATATTTAATCATTAGAGGGTTAATTTAGTCCGAAAATTTGTATTTTTTCCTATAAAAAAGCACTTCCAACCCTCTAATTTAATCGCGCCATGTCGAGCTGTGCCGGGCCGCGTGCCCGCCCGTTTACGTCATTCCGTGCCGGACCAGCCCACGGGCTCCAAAACGAGGAGCAGCCCATTTATCTTGGGCCATGTGGTGTTGGGCCAAATTTCCCGTGCTTGGGACATCCCATTTCGCCCGGCCTGTTTGGCCAGCTATGACCTGCCCAAGTTGAGCTTTTGTGGCGGCGCCTCGGAGCCGCCCCATCGATTCCAGCGCGCGTGGTCGATGTACAGGAATTTCCCGCCGTAACACTCGTCATTTGCTGGATCTCAAACCGGCAACTGGCGCTTCTCTGGTGTGAGGGCGTTGTAGAAATGGTGTAGCACCTCGGCATCCCATTCGTTGTCAAAGATGCGAGGCGTGCCGTGTACCACGCCTCGAAAAGGGCAGTGGCCTGCTTCTTGTGTACGTTGTGCCGCCTGAAGCCGTTCGCGGCGAGATCATCGTAGTTTGCCATTGCGCGGCGCTTGGAGTTTGCCGTGGCGTGCTACGGCGAGGAAGAGAGAGGACATTGGGGCAGCACGAGGAGTTGTGGCGGCTAGGTAGGAGCGCGGCGGATTTTTAAGGACGGGGCAGGCGAGCAAGATTGTGTTTGGCATTAATGCCACCGCATGGGGAAACGTGGCGGGCGACGCGTATTCGACGGGATGCCTCAATGCCAATCCGCAGCGACGGCAGAGCAACATGAATGTCCTGTACGCTGTCTCGGGAACAACCCTCTTTTGAACACGCCGATCGCGGCTTCCCGTCTCCCCGCAGTGTGGCTGACACGTCTGGCCTATTGGCGACCGCGCTTAGGTAGCGTCATGCACCGTCTCCTCTAGCACTACTGATGCCCCCACCCCCTCCCCACACACATCGTATTTGGCGTGATAGCTCTAGAGGGTATTGGAGACCGTCCGGATGAAATGACCCATTGGGGCGGCTGATTGGACGCTGTTTTTTGGTGGGGCCTACGAGGAGCGCGAGTGGAAATGCTATAATGCTCTAAGTGGCTATGCATGTGTCCCTGTCAATAGAACGGAGAAAAAACCTAGTCAATTGTTACTTTTGCCTGCGGTGGTCACCAAAATTACACGGTATGCTGATGTTCGGCACACCATTAGAACGTTTAGCTCTCGTGTCATATTCGTTTCCAATATTGCTAAACATCGTGAAAGCAGTTGATGTGCTCTCTCCATTTTACAATAAGTGTCGTTTAAATTGATGTATCTAGATATTTTAAGAGGTGTGAATTTGTTATATTCCTGTTACAAGAACATTTATGTAAACATAGAGATATATATGCTTCGCCTCAATTAAGTCGAGTTTTAACTGCACCTTAGGAAATTGGTGCATGTTGCCAGTTTGCAACACAAAAATGTACATACGTATGATGAGAAAAAATTGTTTCCATCCACGTGTTGCATAGTCATACTTCTCGCGACCGCGTCCTCGGTCGTGGCCTCCTATTGTGTGTTCTAGGCAGTGAAACTCGGAGATTTAGAAAAAGCTCCCGCGGCCATGGCTACGACAGGGCAAGGGTCGCCGCCGCCGCCTTGATCTCCGCCCATCGGCCAACTTCGCCGCCGCTGCGACCAGATCGGGCATCTCCTCGTCGTCCTCTTTCAGGTCTTCCCGAGCTTCCGCGCTCCCGTCGCATGCTTTGTGCCCCGTCCCGCGGCCGCCCGCACAACCTCCTCCAGCCACTCTAAAGCAGTGACGGGTGTGTGGGGATGGCCCTCGCGTCCATGCCCGCGTCGCACCCCTCCCCCTCGCGCCATTAGCTCGGGCTGCGCCCTCTGGCTCCCCGCATCCTGCCTCCATGACTCCCCCACCCCCGCCACTTCTGCCTAGCCAACTCCCTCCACCGCCATTCCTGCCGGTCCTCCTCGCGCCTCAGGCCCCTTGGATCCTCTCGGAGGAGAGGCGCCACCTCCTGCTTTCCTTTGTGCTCATTTTCGATCCTAATGTCGATCGGATTGTCATGCTAGAGCTGCTCACCCCGCTGCAGTCGCTCGGGTCCACATGCACGTCCGACGAGGAGGTGCCAGTCTCTGCGTCTCCTGCCGCATCCCACGCTGTTCTTGGCGCTACCTCGCCCGGCTTCTTTGCGGCCGCCCGTGTTGCACCCCAGCTTCGCTCCATCATCGTCGCGCCCTCCATCCACCAAGGTTTAGCATGGAGTCTCAGCGCGTCCCCTCCCCCCGCGCCCACTGCCCACGTCGACGACGAGGGATGGCATTCCTTGAAGCCACGACGTCGTCCACGCCGTGACGAGCCTTCTGTCCGGCGTGATGAAAGAGTGGCTATAACCACCTAGCGTGACGCCCAACCCGACGTGGCTGCGTTGCGGTTCAAGCGGCGCACCGAGGGGCGGTGTGGCCGTTGCCTAGCTCCTCTGGAGCGCCACAACGCCGCTGCTTGCTGTGCCCCTGTGCGGTGCCTCACCTGCAACCTGGCCAGCCACATCGAGCGAGGCTGCCCTCTCCGCTTCCATGCCTTGCCGCCAACAAAGCCGCCAAAAAAGCAAAGCCAGGCTCAGCTCGGCCTCCGGTTTCTGCTCGGCCTCCGCCTCGCCGACCTTCGTCCTCTCCGCTCACGCCCGGAGCGTCCTCGTGGGCCAAGGTCGCTGATGCTCCCCTCCACGCTTGACCGACGCTCCAGGGCGGTTTCAGTGCGGCGACTTTGAGTCCCACGGGGGACTCGGCCGCTCCGTTGCCCCCCTTCTGACCTCGGCAACGTGCGGCATCGGCTCCGCTTCGAGCAGACCCGTGAAAGGATACTTATTTGCCTCTAAGCTTCGCATCTTCTTAGCGGAGCTAACGGCGTCCCTCCGTGCGGAGATGAAGGATTGTCTCGCCGCCGCTGTCACGCCCCTGCTCGCCGAATTGGTGGAGCTCCGCAGCTGGAATGCTCACACGTCTGCGCTCCTCAGACAGACACCCTTTCTACCCCCAGAGACGCGTTCTGCCTCCCCGATGGTGCAAGGTGAGGTTGTGCACTGTGAGGATGTAGTGTCACATGAGCTCGTCCCATTGCCTGCGGCCAAGCCAAGCGCCTCACGCCACACCTGCCGTTGTTGTTGAGGTTGTTGGTTTCGACTCAGGAAAAAACATCCTCAACTACTACGTGGAGGCCGCCGCGCTTGGATGCCCCCTCGCCGCCGATGCTAACGATATTGGTGATGATGATGTTGCTCTCCTCGACTCATCGGACATCGCACTACGCAGTGTCATGACTCTGTATTTTCCTGCCGGCCATGCCGTTGCTGGCCACACCTCCTCCGTCGACGCCACGGGCTCTAGTGTACACACCTGTCCCCGATCATCGCAGTAGCAGGCTCGCGACAAAGCCGCTCCTCCCAGCGGTCGACAAAGCGGTGCGAGTTCTCCACAAGAAAGCTCGACATGGGCGATATGCCCTTGGTGTAGGCCACGAAAGAATTTTAGAGCTCCCTCAAGACCCCACTTTTAAGTTCGGCAATCGACACGTTGTCAACTCTATTTAGACTTAACTTGCCGTCGATGACGGCAACGGATGAAGTTTTGATTGCCCTTGCTGGCCAGGGGCAACGATTTTCTACCTTCTACGTGATTTGATCCCTAGTCTCTAGCCCGGCCTGGCCCGGAATTCCCGGGCCTAGGCCCGACGGGCTTTTCCATGGGCCGGGCCTGGGACTCAATTTCTAAGCCCGATGCATGTCCCGGCCGGGCCTAGGCATTGATTTTTGGTGTTTTAGCGAAGAGGCCCGGCCCAAGGCCCAAAATCCCGATGTTTTCCCCTCCCACGGGCCGGCCCTGGGCACGAAAACTAGGCCCGATTGTCGGGCCGGGCTGGGCCTTGGGTTTGTGCTGCGGGCTTTTTTAGGCCCGGCCCGAGAAATGGCCAGGTATAGTCTCTAGGACACGCCGCCTCGCCGCAAGACCGTCGAGATGACGATTTTTCTTTCAAAGAGGTTGGATGGAGTAGGCTAAACCGAACCCTCACGGGCACTAGTATTCTAGCAATGATCTTTTTCTTTGGCCTCGGCCGTGTCATGTTTGTTTCTTGTAAATCAGTTTAAAAGGCAAATTTTTTGGCTCGTTTAAAAAAACTCGGAGATTTTGGAGGGATTAGAAATGTCATAAACCAAACAAGGACCCTATTTTGGTACCATCCCGAGGATGTTTGCCAGTTTGCTACTCCAACCTTTGACGTCTCCATCGACCTCAAGCCCGTCATGTCAACGACTGCAATTAATGTTACCGAGGCTTGTTTTAATTACTCAGTTCAATACCGGACAATACAACGGTCTGACTAACACAACGTTGCGGAAATAATTAAATCTAAAGTTTATTTTTATAATTTTTTTTCGTTGGTTCATCACCTAGAAATCTTGATAGTCCTCTCTTCTACAACAAAAGGAAAAATAAATCAAGCTGGATAGGCGTGTGGTGCTTTGTTGAGCTGCCAGGTGTGTGTTGTATTGAGTGCGCCATAAGTTGGGAACTCCGATAGCTGCATATCCTAGCCTCAGGGCAACACGCGCCACCTAGGATCCCAAGCTACCATAAGAACACGTGTGTAAATCCTGGAGCCTCTGCGAGAGTTTTAGAAGCAACAGATAAGTATTTTAAAACATGTGTATATGCATGTAGAATGCGAGAAATACGTCTTAGCTTATACGTACACGATAAACAGTTGTTTATAATATCTTTGACATGTTCGTGCTCGACATAATTAGAAGTAGTGTATCGAAGGTTTTACGTGTTTCAGTGTTCGGACCTACGCCCCGAGAGCTTGTAACGAACCAACCCACAGGTGTTCAGAGAAGACACTCAACATTTTTTGCTTCTGTCGTTGACGGCTTCGCTGTTCCTTACAAAAATGGGCCGAGGGCATGCTATAGTTTTGTCTCGCATTGGGCTGCCATACTGCAACGCTACAAGTAAACCATGCTTATCCACATCGGAGTTCTTTCACACTCAAAAAAAATAAAAAAAATCGGAGTTCTTTTGTGGTACCCAAAAGATGGATTACAGCCATCCATTTGGGTACATCCAAAGGTCCATATCAACTCTTACTAGTGCTAAAAAGTGGTACCCATAGATGGATTACAGCCATCCTTTTTTTTTTTTGAGAAATAAATATATATTAAGCAAGTCAGCAAGCCGCCTCGTTGAAAACCTTCCAGTCCCCTTAGCTACCCTGGTAAGGAAAAGAGTGCGTCAAGAAACTTACTGCTGCGATAATTCAGTCGGGTTTACAATCCTTTCTGATACAAGCATCAAGATAGGTGGGGGTGAAATCTACCCAACGACAACTCCTCCTATCCAAACTACAATAACCAGCACAAAGATGAGCTAAACCATTAGCAGTTCTAGGAATATAACTTAAGATCATAGATTCTAAATTGCCTGCCAAATCGCCGACTTCCGAGAGAATTGCCGCCCACCACCGATCTGTCAAAAGAAGCTGTCGTCCAAAGATTAACGATCTGCAAGGAATCGGTTTCAAGATCCACTTGACGCATTCCTCTATCAATAGTGTCGGGGGGTTACCCCCGAGTAGGGTAAAGACAAGTGGTAAAAGCAACTATCAGAAGAGAGGTTTGGTCGAGTAGCCGCCTACCCGGTACTTGCTACCCGGTCGACTGCTACTCGGTCTCACCTCAAGATGACCAGAAGAAAGAATCAATCAAGCTCTGTACATTCGAGTAGAAGAGTTGGCCCGAGTAAAATTGGCGGGAACCTACTCGGGCCAGAAAGTCAAAGGAGCCGTTATGACACAGGATCCCGCGTATCCTGGGTCCGTACTTGGCAGTATTCGAACTACTGTTCATCTGGGACCGGCCTGCCTGACAGTGACAGCATGGAAGCAGGCCGTCGCAGGATAAGGGGGCCCTACTCTGTGTTTGGCACAGTGATACCAGTCTGTCCCCTTGTTTTGCCCAACGACTTTCCGGATGCAGCCAAGATTAGGAACCAAAGCTGTCAGCGGGAACTCGGAAGAAGGACGATGTGCACACTATGTCGACACTTGTCCATGTTTGGACGTATCCGGCTGGGCACCAGGTATATAAGGTGCCCCGCCGCCTCCTGCGTGAGGATCGAACACTTCGTGACCTAATTCTTGACCTAGTTCATCACGTAGAGAGGAGAGCGGCTACTCGGTAGCAAGAACATTGTATTGTGGCTACTCGGTGAGACACCAGAATACATAGAGAAAGGCAGGAGTAGGGGTTTTACCTCCTCACGAGGGCCCTGAACCTGGGTAGATCGTGTTGTTTGCAGTGTTTACTTCGTACCTCACGCGGCTACTCGTCGCGTGATCCCTCCCCGAGCACCTCCAGCGTCCTTCGTCCCCACATCTTTAGCCATCCCATGGCATCTGCCGTGACACCACCACGACAGTTGGCGCCCACCGTGGGGCAACCAGCGGCGCTGGCTGGAGTTTCTGTTCGGACGGGATCTTCTTCAGCGGAGCGTGTGGTCTGTGGCCTTGTCCACAGATTCGGCTCCTTCGACTTCGTCACCGACAACGCCGGCGATTTCGGCGGCAGGGCCATGCCGGAGGGCGGCTCGGTGATCTCCTTCAGCTCTCACCTCGTCTACGTCGCCACCGTCGCCAACCGCACGTACCCCGAGCTGGTGCATGACGCGGAGGATCCTCCCGCGGTGATCGCTGCTCGCGGAAGGCCCGCGTGCCGCTCTGCGAACCGCGGTGAGGTGATGGTGACTGGCTTGGCGACAAACGCTGGCGCAGCCGCTACTGGCGCTGCGGCCGTCGTCGAGGATCTTGCTGCACCAAGCGCTGGTGGCAGGACTCATCGGCCCTACGAGAAGGAGTGCAACTTGCCGCCTTCCACTACTCCGACTATTCCCGCGTCGGCTGGGCGACTTGGCATGCCGAATCCCACCGACATCGAGCTCCTAGCCATGAAGGAGCAGCTCGAGCGGCAACGCCTGGAGCTTCTTGCCGAGCAGGCGGAGTTGGATAAGGTGAGGTTGGAGTTGAGTATAGATCAGCTCGAGTACAACAAGGCTCACGGCTTCACGCCAGTCACTAGGAGGGCTAGCAGAGTAGGCGCCACTCGGCGCAACCTTGGTGCCGAGATGGCGACAGTTGTAGAGGTTTCTGCTCAGTCCGCCACCGCAAACACCTCCACCAGGCCCAGATATAGCACACCCCCCAAGACACTTAGAGCTGCAGAGGCTGTAGCTGCCGAGTTGCCTCGTCTAGACAGCGACGCGCGCGTTAGGCAGCAGGAAAGGCTCAACGAGTTGGTGTTGGAGGCTGCTAGGCAGAATGAGGAGTTCCGGAAGGCCAACCCGGGTGCTGGAGCTTCACAGGTGGTGCACTCGCACGCGGCTAGATCTAACGATCAGACCTCGTCTCCGCACCCCAGCCGCGAGAAGAGCCGCAGCGGACGTTCGGCCAGAGATAGGCAGATGCAGGTGTATGACCCGGCTGCTGCCGCGAGACAGCTTGCTGTGCCGCAGCAGCCCGGGCAGGAACACAACGCTGCAAGAGCAGGCTCTCAAGCCCATCAAGCTCAAAGCCAGGCCCGAGATGGAGCGCGTCCAGGACCTTCTCGGCAACCCGCAGCTCAGCCTACTCGGCAGAGGCAGCAGCCGCGAGCAGTGGCGCCAGTCGCCAACCCGGTGGAGCAACCTGCAGCTGTGCAGGTGGACAGATATGATGATGGCTACTCGGCCATGGAGATGGCTGGCTATGATGTACATGATCGTGTTGGCGAGCGCATGCTGGCGCCTGGAGATGCGAGGCATCAGCTGGACCGGATCAGCTTGTCGGCGCGGCTGGAGAACACGGGTCCTCCTGGCCCCGAGTGCTTTGGCCCGCGCATCATGAACGAGCCGTCCGTGAAGAACTTCCAGCTCGCAAGGGGCACCAAGAGCTACAATGGCAGCACCAAGCCGGAAGATTGGCTCAATGATTACGTCACCGCGGTCCATATCGCGAACGGCAACAGAAGGTGGGCGGTGCGCTATGTCCCACAGATGCTAGAGGGTCCAACTCGCACTTGGCTCAATAACTTGCCCAAGAACAGCATCAACTGCTGGCTGGACTTCTCGGACGCCTTCATCAGCAACTTCACGAGCACATACAAGAGGCCGAATAGGCCACAACAGCTATCCGCTTGCAGGCAGCGAGAAGACGAGACGGATCGCGAGTACCTGACTCGGTGGAGTACATTGAGGAACACCTGTGAGGGTGTGAATGAAGCCCAGGCCATCACTTGGTTTGCGCAGGGATGCAGGCACGGCAGCATGTTGTGGCAGAGATTGCAGAGGGAGATGCCAAACACTCTGGCGGAGACCATCAAGATTGCGGATCAGTACGCACTTGGTGATCCTACTCAGCCCTTGATGGACTCCTCTGAGCCGAGAAGAAACTTCAGCAACAGCAAGCGCAACGAGTTCCGCAACAAGCGCCGAATAGATGCTCGGTATGATCCTGAGGAGGTGAATGCAGTGACTGTTGGAGCTGGTGGTAGCCAAAGGCAGAAACCTGCTGGAGCCTACGGGCAGAACCAGAACCAGGGCCAAGGCAACAAGAAACCATTTCGCACTTCTCAGTCGGGTAGCGGAAACTCCGAGCAGCCGAAGAAGTTCGTCTTTGATGACATGAAGGATGGCCCATGCGGTTTTCACACTCACCACCCCTCGAGGCCTGCTAACCACACTACTCGGCAGTGCGAGTGGTGGGATGTGATCAAGAGTGATGGCTTGCCTCCTCCTCCTCCTCTGCCAGCGGCCAATGCCAATGTGCAGCCTACTCGCGCACCCGCAGCTCGGCCGCCAGTGTACGCGAGAAGAGAGAACGTGAACCAGGTGGCTTTAGGAGCCAACCGTAACTTCAACAATGAGAGCTACCGCAACAACAACAACAACTACAACCGCAACAACAACAACAGAGGCAACAACAACAACTACCAGGGCAACAACAACAACGGCAACAATGGAGGCGGAGGCTCCAACCAGTACCAAGAGCACCACGAGAGCTACATGATCTTCACTTCTGAGCCAGTCGACAAGCAATCACAGCACAAGCGTGCCATGGAGGTCAATGCAGTGATTCCTGCCGTCCCTCACTACATGTATTGGTGTGACCAGGAGATCAGGTGGTCCCGAGCAGAACATCCTGTCGCACCCGGACTTCTAGGGGATACTCACAGTCCGCTAAACAGTAGATAGAATGGCTTACGGGGCATACCGGCACCCGCATCTCAATATGAGCAGGCCAACACGTAAACGTGTGACAACCATTCCCTACTATTCATCGTCTGCGCAAACCATCCCATAGAAATCCAGACACTTCCGTTGACGTACTTCAAAACATACACACGTGGTACGTCAACGGCGTTTGAACAAGTGATATCACAACAGATCTCTACGACACAAAAGATTGAAATAAGTTGCAACTGGCCCTCACTAGGGCAGAGAATAGCAAATACAATCATTCAGAGGGCACATGCCCCAACAATACATCATTACATCACAGCGGAAGCATTCAACATGTCTGAGTACAGACAAGAACCAAATAGGCCTAAGAGGCCGGAAACGAAAAGACGGAGCCCATCCACGAAGTCTCGGATCCTGCCCGGGTCCGCTATCTACTCGTCAGCAGCCTCGTCGTCATACTCCACGTAGTAGCCACCATGTAGATCCTCGGAAACGTCGTCTGCGTAAACCACAGCCCCAAAGGGGTCAGTACACCAACGTACTGGCAAGCAAGACTCACAGTTCACCAAAGTGTAGCCCGTCAACACCAAGCACAGATGCTTTGGTTTCAACGGAAAGAAGGGGATATAAAAGGTGCTGCAACTGGCTGCGCTAACAAACTACAGAGATTCTACCACTTCCGGCTAACAGAAAGGAGATAAGATCGAGGATTGTAACCAACTGAAAGATAACTTCAAACAAACCCATCCTGGATCTCGCCCCTTATCCAAAGAAGCAATCCGAGGATAACTCACACAGTTGAGTTAATGATGGTTCATATTATTGTGTCAATAAGCCTATTACTAGTCAAATTGTTAATCATTGGGTGTAAGGTTGTTAATCATTAGGTTTAAGTTGTCCTGAGTACTTGTTAGCCAGTACTTTCACCAAGTAATCCATAACCGCGGAAAACACGGCTTCTCGAGAAGATTATCCCTGCAGGGTTGCACCAATTTAGCCGTACACGCATGAATAACCCGCCAGGTGGGAAATCACCCCACCAAGCGAGGTACTCAACACAACCAACCCTTCTTCGCATCAAGCCCAAAGCACCGCGTGCTGTGCGTGCGCGGCTAATCGAGCCCCCCGAAGAAAAGGAGGACCCTCATAGCACTGGAAGACCACGCCGCCCTAAATGCCGACTACGAAAGTTCCACCCGGGCGCCAAGGGCTCGCAAGATCATGCATGCAGCAAATGGAAAGCCCGAACTAGTACGGCGATTTGGACGAGATGCGAATCGGGTCAAGTTGAGGGGGGCGCCCATACTCGCTTCCCACATGCGGGTAGTGCGCTCATCGTGGATCAGTAGACAAGACCCTTTTCCTAATTAGGGGGTCGACACTAGCAGGCCTCAAAACCACCCTGGGCCTCCTGCCGGTGCCTTATCATCAAATTTATTATTGGTAATAACATTTGCATGATTGATTGATTAAACATCGAGCCCCCAGAACATAATAGAGTAGTAACGGAAAGTAACGGGTAACAGACTCGAGCAAAACAACCTAAGCATGCTAGTAAGACACGGGCTCAAGCAATGGTTATAGGTGTGGAGGTGAGGCAATATCAGGGTTAAAGGATACATGTGATAGGTTCGCAACAGAAACAACTACTACTAAGGCTAGCAGAAAAGAACAACAGAAAGTATCGGTAACCAATGTTGAAAGGAACACAGTGGTTCATGTGAGTGATAACTTGCCTGCAAAACCCAGTAGCCTGGTACTGAGCTAACTCCTTAGAAGGGGTGTCGTAAGTATCGTCGGTCTCAACGTCGTCGTTTATCCGAGAAGAAGCAAACAAACAACGCAGAGGCAAACAATCAATATCATGGCATAGGTGCACAAACATGGGAGTATGCATGTCATGTTAATAGATGCATCAAAATAAACTACTTGACAAGATAACACAGTTTAATTGGACCCATATGCAATGTGAATTGCATATGGATGCAAATAGTTTAGGTTGAAGCAATGATCTACATTTGATTAACAAGTGTAAGTAGTTAAACATGATGCATGCATGATGATAGCAATAAAGTGACCAAGTTAGATGCAAATGGAAAAGAGAATTAACAAGTTAAGGAATTAATTATTTAAGTTGGGAAATTTTGGTTACTTAAACTTGCCACACAAGTAATTGTTGTTTTCACCAAGTTAAAGTGGGCAAAACAAATAACAAAGTTTATATTTGAAAAGAACATCAAATTTTAGTTGGATTACATGTTTCAAATATTGAAATTGGAATTAGGATTATTTAATTATGAATTAAACAATATTAAACAAGTTTTAATTGAATTTAGAACAAGTTTGAATATTATTGAATTTTATTTGTTCAAATCATAAATTCAAATGCACATTTGAAAATTTCACACTTTGAGGGTTTGAAAACATATTTTGCATGTTCAAAAATATTTTATTTTGAGCAAGTTATGATTTTAGCAATTTTAATTGAATTAAACAAGATTTAAATTATTTAGGCAATTTAAATTATTCAAACCAGGAAACAAAATTTATATTTGGAAAGTACATGAAAAATTGATTGGAAAACATATTTAGTTTGTGGAATTTGGAATTTTTATGAACAAGTTATGAATTTTGCAATTTTAAGTGAATTTGACAAGTTTTCAAATTTTGCACCAATTTAAAATATTCAAAACAGTAAACAAATTTTATAGGTATTGAAAACATATAAAAAAAATGTTGGATTTGGAGCTAAAATGAATTATTTATGCAATTTCCAAGATTTGGGGGTGAATCTGCCATTTTTAGTGAACCAGGGACTTGGAAATTATTTTCCAGGGGCTAGAAATAAGTGCCAGGGGCCTAGTTGTGATTTCCTATAAATTATGTGATCAAAACATTGCAAAACAAAAATGTTTTTAATTGTGCAGGGGGTGGGATTTGATCCCTGCACCTCCTGATGCGCTGGGGGGAACAGAACCAGTAGGCTAGTGCTCTGTGTTGTGATAGGTAGGGCCTCGGGGGGGGGGGGGGGGGGTAAGTGGTTCTGCAGCGAGATGTTTCTGAACTTTACTGAATATCGAACAGGTACCGCACCTGATCGAGCGGAAGGTGATCGATGGCCGCAGTCGGGCTGCTCGCCGGAGGGGAAACAGGGAGGCGCGTGGGGTGCGGCTAGAGGAGGAGGGAAAGGAGGCGAGTGGGGGAGAGGAGGAAGAGGGGGCCTCACCTGGCGATCTGGAGGCGATCGGAAGCAGGTGGTCGGGCGGACAGGGAGCAGGCAGGGCGCCGGGCCGGCGATGGAGCGGACGGCGCCGGCGGTGGGGACCCTCCCGGCTCGAGCCGAGGGCACCGGGAGGACGAGGGGAGCGGGGCGGCTCCATTCCCGCCCCTGCCAGTCGACGACGAGGGCTCGATCAGCGGCGCCACGGCTCGGCAATCTCGGCCTTCCACTACTGCTCGTGCTCGTGTGACTTTCACAGATAAGGAACTAAGGAGGGAGATCAGAGGGTGGCGGCGGCGCGAGGAAGGAGGAAGGGTGGGGAGCTAGGGTACGCAGAGGGGCGAGGTGGATGCTATATGGGGAGGGTAGCAATGGTACGGAGTAGCATCGAGCGGGGGAGGGGGAGATCGCACGGTGATGGGTGTGTTCGTACTGATGACGACGTCATCGAGAGGAAGACGACAGCGATAGATTGAGGGGGGTATCGGGCCAGGTGGTTGGTGGGCTTAAGTGAAAAGAGAATTTGGGCTGGGGAAGGAAATAGATGGGGTGGGCTGCTGTGCTCTCTCTCTCCTTTTGTTATTTTTATTTTTGTTTTACTGTTTTTTTTTGTAGCCTTAGCTTTAGGAAGAAAATGATAGGTTTAAATTAATGAAAAATTTGGAAAAAAAATTGGAGGAGTTCGTTAGGCCAAAAACAACCAGTTGGTAACTTTTATTTTCAAAATTTTAAAGATTTGATTGCTGTTTAAAATTTAAACCAAATTTATTGAAATTTGCAATATTAGTTAATATTAGAAAACAAAGTATTTTTCAATAGGGTTTTCTTTAGGGTTTAAAAGTGATTTAAGGAATTCAAATTAGTGGTGCACTTCATGAATTCAAAAGATTAATGATTTTGAGGATTGGTTTGAATTTGGAAATGATTTGGAATTAATTGTTTGAATTAATTGTTTGATTAGAACCAACAATTTAATAAGTGATCAACATGGAATAAAATGGAACAAATTGGTTGTTTTCATTTGTTATTTTTATTCCAAAAGTTGTAACGGAACAAGTATGAAAACATTGTTTGAGTGAGGTTTGAATTTGAATTGTGGAAACAGTGGAAAACAAATGCAACAATTTAGAAACAAAAGCAAACACAAAAGCAAACAACATGGAAACAATATGATGACATGATGCAATACTTAAATAAACAGGAAACCAAACATTCTATGGGGTAGTTTTCATACTTGGGCTGTTACACATCCCAAGGTAATGCCCAATCCGGGTAGCTATGCCTTGGTGCTGGATCCTACCTTCCTGGGCCCCGAGAAGAATGTGAGGTTCAGCAAGGTGCTAATCGACAATGGCAGCAGCATCAACATTGTGTACAAAGACACACTCGAGAAGCTTGGCCTGGCCGAGAACATGATGCTGCCCAGCAAGACCACCTTCCATGGCATTGTGCCCGGGATCTCGTGCAACCCGATTGGCCGAGTATGGATAGATGTGCTATTCGGCACCAGGGATAACTGCCGCACAGAGCGCCTGCAGTTCGAGGTAGTTGATCATCAGAGTCCTTACCATGCTCTACTCGGCAGGCCTGCTCTGAGCAAGTTCATGGCCTCTACCCATGTGCATATCTGAAGATGAAGATCCCTGGTCCCAATGGCATAATTACTATCTCTGGTGATTACAAGAAGTCCATGGAGTGTGCCTCTGCTGGTTCCCAGTTGGCGGAGTCGATGGTGATTGCTGCCGAGAAGAAGAAGATGTATGAGATGGTGGCCATGGCGCAATCCGCGCAAGCCGGCGCGCAAGGCGTGCCGAGTACCCAACACGGGACCGCATTCCAGGCATCTCAGGAGACCAAGAAGGTCCAGGTCGACCCCGAGTTCCCCGACCGTGTAGCCATCATTGGCTCCGGGTTGGCGGAGAAATAGGAAAGCGAGCTCATCCACTTCCTCCGTGAGAATCGGGATGTATTCGCCTGGTCCAATGAAGATCTACCAGGAGTCCCGAGGGAGTTGGTTGAGCACTCACTACATGTGCGTCCTGACGCCAAGCCAGTGAAGCAGGCTATGCGCCGCTTCGGAGATGAGAGAAGGAAGGCCATTGGTGACCAGATCACCAAGTTACTGATAAGCAATTTCATCATGGAGGTGCTGCATCCGGATTGGCTAGCCAACCCGGTCATGGTCGAGAAGAAGAAGGAGGATCCCAAGGCTGCCACTGCATGGCGCATGTGTGTCGACTACACCGACTTGAACAAGGCATGCCCCAAGGATCCCTTCCCGCTACCTCGCATCGATCAGGTGATCGATTCCACTGCTGGTTGTGAACTGTTGTCCTTCATAGATGCCTACTCTGGTTTCCACCAGATTGCACTCAACCCTGCTGATCAAATAAAGACTGCTTTCATTACCCCGTACGGGGCTTATTGCTATCGTGTCATGTGTTTTGGCTTGAGGAATGCGGGTGCAACCTATCAGAGATGCATGCAAAAATGCTTGCACGACCAGCTCGGCAAGAATGTGCAGGTGTACGTAGATGACATTGTCATCAAAACGAATAAAACACATACTCTGCTTGCCGACCTGGAGGAAACCTTTGCTAACCTACGCAAGTACAAAATGAAGCTGAATCCGAGTAAATGCACCTTTGGTGTCCCGGCTGGCAAGCTACTTGGCTTCCTGGTATCTAGTCGGGGCATTGAAGCCAATCCTTCTAAGATAAAAGCTATTGAGAGCATGTCTTTGCCGAGATCCCTGAAGGATGTGCAGAAATTCACTGGTTGCTTGGCATCTCTGAGCCGTTTTCTGGGCCGAATGGGCGAAAAGGCACTGCCTCTGTACCAATTGATGAAGAAAAGTGACAAGTTTGTCTGGACTCCGCAAGCGGATGTGGCATTCAATGAGCTGAAAGCAATGCTGGCTAGTGCTCCCATCTTGGCTAGTCCGCTGCCCAAGGAGCCAATGCTGCTGTACATTGCTGCGACTAACCGAGTAGTCAGTGTGGTGATTGTGATGGAACGAGAAGAAGAAGGCAAGAGTGTGCAGCGCCCAGTGTACTATCTCAGTGAAGTGCTGTCCAGTTCCAAGCAAAACTACCCGCACTACCAGAAGATGACTTACGGTGTGTACCTGGGCGCCAAGAAGCTAAAGCATTACTTCCAAGAGCATCCTATCACGGTTGTGAGCTCTGCTCCTATCTCGGATATCATGGGTAACAAGGAGGCGAGTGGCAGAGTAGCCAAGTGGGCAATCGAGTTGGCCGCGTATGCACCCGCGTACGCGAGAAGAGAAGCCATCAAGTCTCAGATTCTGGCGGAATTCCTGGTGGACTGGGCCGAGGTGCAGTATGAACCTCCTGCTCCAGTTTCTAATTACTGGAAGATGCACTTTGATGGCTCGAAGGTGAAGGAAGGCCTTGGTGCTGGCGTGGTGCTTACGTCACCCAAGCGAGATCAACTCAAGTATGTGCTGCAGACCACTTCAAGGCGTCCAACAATGTAGCAGAGTACGAGGCAGTGGCGCATGGCTTGCGAGTAGCCAAGGAGGTTGGCGTGCAGCGCATTATATGCTATGGCGATTCAGATCTGGTGGTGCAGCAAGTCTCTGGTACATGGGATGCTCTGGATGCTAACATGGCATCATATCGCTTCCTGGTGCAGTCTATGACTGGGTTCTTCGAAGGCTGTGAGTTCCAGCACATTCACCGAGCAGAGAACGAAGCAGCAGATGAGTTATCCAAGTTGGGATCTTCTCGGCAATCCATCCCGGCTGGAGTCGCCTTGGAGCACTTGAGGAAGCCATCCATCAAGCCTTCTCCCAACTCGGAGTCCATATTTGTTCCTTCTCTGCCAAGTGAGGAATCTGATCCCATGGAGATTGACTGGGAGAATGCTACAGGAAACCCGGGGACTTCCGTCCTCTACTCGGGGACTGCCACTCCTTACTCGGGGACTGCCACCCCTTACTCGGGGACTGCCATTCCTTACTCGGGGACTGCCACTCCTTACTCGGGGACTGCTGTCCTTAACCCGGGGACTGTCGCATTCATTGAGGAAGTCCTTGCTAATCGGTCTGGGCTTCAGAGAAGTGCTCCCATCCCTAAAGAACAACCAGAGGTACCCGTCCCAATGGAAGTGGACGACCCAGTGTTTCCCATATGGGAGACACCGAGTTGGGCTATGCCCATATTATCCTTTCTAAGGGACGGTACTCTACCAGAAGATGAGGTGGCTGCAAGACAGATTCAGAGAAGATCCAAGGGCTACACTATAGTCCGAGATGTGCTGCACAAGAGAAGTGCCACCAGCGTGCTGCAACGTTGTGTGGACCCAGCAGAAGGAGAAGAGATACTGGTAGAGATACACCAAGGAGAATGCGGGCACCATGCCTCTTCTCGGGCGTTGGTCAAGAAAGCTTTTCGGCATGGTTTCTACTGGCTCACAGCACTGCAACAAGCTGAGGATATCGTGAGGAAGTGCAATGGCTGCCAGATGTTCGCAAGTAAGATTCATATGCCTGCTTCCGAGTTGAAGACAATTCCTATCACTTGTCCATTTGCTGTTTGGTGTTTGGACATGGTCAGACCCTTCCAGCCGGCTAGAGGCAACATGACTCACATCTTGGTCATGGTGGATAAGTTCACCAAGTGGATTGAAGTGAAGCCTATTCGGAGGTGCGATGGGGCCACAGCTGTGAAATTCGTGAAGGATGTGGTCCTGAGATATGGCTACCCGCACAGCATCATCACCGACAACGGCACAAATTTTGCTGAGGGAGCAATGGTGCGGTTCTGCAGAGATAAGCATATCCGATTAGACGTTGCGTCAGTCGCGCATCCCGCTTCCAATGGACAAGTTGAAAGAGCAAATGGAATGGTACTGGCAGGCATAAAGCCAAGGCTGATGGAGCCACTGCTGAAAACACCTGGGTGTTGGCTAGACGAGTTGCCAGCGGTGTTGTGGAGTCTAAGGACTACCCCTAACCGGTCAACCGGCTACACGCCATTCTTCTTGGTATACGGGGCTGAGGCCGTGTTGCCAATAGACTTAGAGCATGACTCCCCCCGAGTAACCCTCTACACTGAGGTGGAGGCGAGAGAAGCTCGAGAAGACGACGTTGACCTGCTTGAAGAAGCAAGAGAGCTGACTCTGTCACGTTCGGCTATCTACCAGCAAAACCTGCGGCGCTATCATAGCCGAAAGGTGAACCCAAGGGTTTTCCGAGAAGGAGACATGGTCCTTAGGCTTGTGCAGCGCACAGCCGGGATGCACAAGTTGTCTCCTCCATGGGAAGGGCCTTTCATTGTGAGCAAAGCGCTGCACAATGATGCTTACTATCTTATAGATGCGCGCCCACCACAGGCGAACAGGGCATATAAAGCTGGAGAGGAAACCAAGCGCCCTTGGAATGTAGCTCTACTCCGTCGTTTTCATTCGTGAGCAAAGATGTGTATGTACCCTCTTATCCGAGTTGAAATTCTACTCTGCAATCTGAAATTGATCTCGGGGACTGCCCTCGTCCAAACTTGCTCTAAGTGTTTTTACTCGGCTGCACCTTTTGCCTATTCGGTTGCTCTACTTCAAAATTCAAAGGTACATTGAGTTTAGTGTTTAAACCTACATGCCAACTCTTCGACTTTGCTGCTGTCCGAAACCCGGCTTCATGGCAAGCAAGAGAACAAGCAAAAGGTCCATGAGCACGAGAAAAATTACCAAGGAAAGGAAGAGTGCAGGAACCGAGTAGGGTGCTTTTATTACTGTTCTGTATCTGTCTTTTCGGCTAAGTGGTGGGCTGCATTACTATGATTGTTTCTAAGCGGCTAAGTATTTGCAGCTCGACTCTTTAACTCTTGTGACTCGAATACCAAAAAAGCAACAAGTTGCGGGTAGAGCTGAGACGAAAAGGGAGAGTGAATAAGAAATGCAACTCGGGGACTCGCATGATAACGCAACTCGGCATCAGGCCTAAGCTGAACAAATTGATTAAGTTGGAAATAACAAATGGGAATAAAATTGAGTAGCAAGCAAACGGAATAAAATAGTCTGATACATTTGCTCCCGGCATCCCGGGGATCTGATAAGTGTTTGAGTAAAAAGTTTGCAGGAAAAAATCATGTTGAGGAAGCGGTGTTGTCGGTGCTGGCCTTGGCGGCTTCATTTTCTGCGGTGGTCTTGGTCGCCTCCGCCTCGGAGCTGGCCTCAGCTGTCTTCGCGGCTTCCTCTTCGGCGCTGGCGTCGTGCTCGGTGGCTACCTGCTCTGAGGTGGCCGTGGCCACCAAGACAGGCCCTGTTGCCAAGGAAGAACCAGAAGCTTGGCCTTGGGGGCGTACCGTGTCGTCGAGAGCGGCTCCTGATGAGGTGCCGAACTCGAGGGCGGCTGTATCGATCTCCTCGACTTCTTCATCGCTACTCGCGACGACCGCGGCCTTCCCTTTCCCGGCCTTGCCCCTGGGTGAATCGAAGAAGCCCAACTCGGGATCTGATTCTTTGTCCTCCTCCTCGTCCTCCTCCACCTCGGTGTCGGGTTCAGTGAGGCCATCGATGAAGGTTGCCGTGTCAGCATACTCCGCAACCTCATGCGCAATCAGCTTGCGCATGGTCACGCAGCTGGGATCCGTCTCCCACTTGGAATTGGCACGCTTCCCGCGGATAATCTGCATGTTCAAGTTCTCATACCAGGAGGCGACGCAGAGCAGCATCAGATCAGCACCCGCCCGAGCTCCCGAGGCGCGCCACTTCTTCAATTCGGCCTTCACGTTGCGCAGCTTCAGAGCAAGGCCACAAATAGTTGTTGGCGCAGGATCCTGGGGCCAGAAGAGCTTGTGGAGCTGGAAGGCGGTGCGCACCAGGTCAGTGCCCACGCCGGCTAGGCGTTCGAACTTCCCTCGCATCACCAGCATGCTATCCTCGATCTCGGCTCTGGTGTCTGCAGCCTCGCCCTTCTCAATACGAGCTGCTTGGGCCTTGGCCAAAGCAGGCGCGCAAGAGGACACGATGTCAGGGAAGATTTCTACAAGAAGCAAGTGAGAAATTCAGTAACAGAATTAGAGAGGAGGTAGGACCGAGAAGAAGAGATGCAGAAAGGAGAAAACTTACGATTCAACTCGTGGCGCAGCCCCTGCAGCTGGCTCTTCCATGCTTCTTCATTGGACACATGCTTCTCCTCGAGCAAGCGGAGCCCCTCCAGCTGAGTAAAGAGCCCAGCATTGGCTTTTGTCAGCACCTCGCACTCCTGCTTGAGGGCTTTCACCTTGGCATTGGCAGTTGTCTCGGCCTTTGCCTTCTCGGCGATGACTCTGTCCCTCTCGGCACCAAGGTTGATAGCATCCTGGAGTGCTTTCTGCAGCTGGAGTTGCAATTTCTCCATCTCGGTAGCGTGCTCACTCTGCAGAGTTGCAGATTGGCTTGCCAGTTGCACCTGCACCTCAGCCGGTTTGAGGCAATCCTGATGTTCTACAACAAACTTCTTATGATCTTCTGAAAAGAGCAAAGCACGGTTAGCAGAGAAGCGAAAGAAAGAAACAGACACAAGGGCGAACCGAGTAGACAGTGGTTTACCTTCAAGCTTTTTGATGGTGGCCTCGCCATGCTCAACAAAGGCACGGCAGTTCGCGTGCTCGTCAACCAGGGCTTTCAGTTTCCCTGCCGAGTAGAAATGGTTAACGCAAAAAAGCAGAAGCGGGCGTAAACAAAAAACGCAAGAACCGCGTAGCAAGAAGCGTACCTTCCACCTCAGACAGCCTCATGGTACTGTTCATCACTTCCTTGTCGGCTTCTTCGGCGCTCACTTTCTCTTTCTCCAAGGCAGCAATGCGTCTCTTGGCAATGGCATGATTCCAGAGAAGTTGACGGTGCAAGTTAGTCCGCTTCAGTACGCTGTTCTGAAAAGAGAAAAGAAGATGAATCAGACAAAGAAGTTGAGATTCAACCCGAGAAGACAGTTACTCGAGAGTGTATTTGTCTACTCGGCCAGAATCTCGGGGACTGGGTGGTGGCTAAGGAAAAGGAAGACGAGTAGAAAAGAAGAAAAGATGCAACTCGGAAAGGATAAGTTAAGGCTTACCGCGTAAGACTGCTCGAGATCTTCTGCGTTCTTGCGGTGCACGAACATCTTGGCAGCAAGTGTAGCAGAGGTGGTCGAGACGGTCATGGGTTTGCAACCCAAGTCCACCTTGTTCCAATCCTGACGCATATGGTCGATGTCGCCCAGATCGATGCCGTTCCAGTTAGGGTTGCCGAGAACTTTGCTGTCCCACTTGGCGTCGATGAAGCCGATCAGATCGAGTACTTGCTCGAGGCTCTGGGATGTTATCGTCTGGTCTTGAGCTCCCCGAGAAGCAATGGAGACAGACCTGTCTTGATTTGGGGCCGGGGGCCTGGAATCCACTGCCACGGCTTTCCTCCCTTTCTGAAGAGCAAGATTCCGGTCTGTGGGGGAGAAGCCGACCTGGTGCTGTTGGCTAACCTTCACCATGTAATCAGGGTAGCAGGGCTGATCAACTATAGTAGCGGCGGCAGGAACCACGTTGGGATTGCGGATAACCAGCTGCCTGGACTGGCCAGCTGATGTCGGCGGCGGCTTGTCGGCAGCTCTCTTCTTTGCTTTCTCCTTCTGAGCAATTGGCTTCTCGGAGATTGGCTTCTCAGTCTCCTTCTTCTCAGCCTTCTCCTTCTCAGCTCTCTCCTTCTCGGCTGCCTCCTTCTCGGAAGCATCTTGGGCGCTCTTCCTAGTAACCGGCTTGGCTGAAGGGCCGGTTGCAGCTTTGGGTTGCGGCACCAGGGAGGAGTCTGGCTGAGCGCCACCTTGGTCAGTTGGTGGCGCCAGGGGCGCACTGTCTGATGCGCCATCTGGCTGGGCGCTACTCTGCATGGCGTCTGGTTGCACGTCGCTCAGAGGGTAACGTCCAGTCGTGTCCTCTACTCGCTGTTCAGCAGCAGGATCTGGCTGGGAGATATCCATGGCTTCCACCCGCGCCTGGGCCGCGGGGTCTTCTTGTCCAGCAGCCCCTGTTGCTGGCTGCTCCTCTCCTGTTTCCTGCCGCTCAAGGGCGGCGTCGTGGTGCATCTCTGTATCTTGATCTTGGTTCCCCTCGGCGGTGTCGGCCGGAGGGGAAGGTGGCTTCTCTTGGTGAGCAGCATCCTGCGCCTCCTGCTCGGCGCGGAACTGCGGCTCTGGCTCGGCGTTCTGGGCATCAGTGCCCTCTGTTGATGCATTGGCGGCATTGTTCTCGTCGCCATCGAGGTCGATTAGACTGTCGACATCGATGGCAGCCTTCTTCTGAGTCTCGGTGGATGCAAGAGCGGCATCCGCGTCCAAGGGAGCTCTAAAGAGAAAACTGGGGTCAGAGATAAGAAAAGGGCAGAGGAAATCAAGAGAAAACAGTGAAGCAAAAGGATTGGGAGTCAACAGAGAAGAACAAAGTAAACTGAAACATGCAACCGAGAAGAAACTTACGCTTTGGTGGAAGGAATCGTTCGTCTTGTTCTCTTCACGACCTTTTTGGTCGTCTTCTCGGATGGTTTCTTCTTCTTGGCGGGGGGCTCTAAGGCGCCACTGCCTGTCCGCTTGCGGGTAATAGGAGCGGCGACGGATAGAGGATTGGCCTCAAGGGCTCTCTCGTCCTCATCCTCGTCATCATCCTCAGCATCTGCAGCATCTGCGAAATCGAGAGGAAGAAAAACACTTCAGAAACATCAGGCAAAGGGCTAGTGTTTCTCGCAGACAAAAAGCGTGAATTCAGTTACCTTCTAACTCGTCATCAGACCAATCGCGGAGAGACGTTTCGGCAGGCTGCTTCTCTGTCGAAGGGGAATGAGGAAGATTGATCTGGTCCGCGGTCTCGAGGGAGGCCTGGTCATCTTCTTCTCGGTCATCTGACCAATTGCCCTCGAAGCGCTCACAGCTTTCAGCTAGCTGGCGGTCAAGGACCTGAAAGACGGAGAAACATTGCAAATTAGCCGAGTAACGGGAAAGCATTCTACTCGGATAGGCGTGCAAACACAAAGCACACTGAGCCTAGAGAAATTTGCTAAGTGTTCTACTCGGCAAGGCGTGCACACAACAAGCACATTAAGCCTAAGAATTTCTTCTAAGTATGCTACCCGAAAAGGCGTGCAAACATCAAGCATACTAAGCCTAAACAGCTCTGATAAGTGCTCTACTCGGTGCGGAATGCAATTGCTAATCGCAGTAGGAAGAGGAGAATATCTACTCGGATTGCATAAACTGGAAGCAGAGAAAGGGGAACATACCCGTGGAATCGGCTTCGTGCGGCTGAAGGGGGTAAACCCATACTCCCAGTCGTCGCGGAGGCCCGTGGTCAGGATGGACCTCGCGTGCTCGGCGACGTCCGCGTTGCTGAGCTCGAACGTGGTCGTTCGAGTGCAATCGCGGGGGCCTCCCAGGTAGCACATTGGATGGGAGCGTTGCTGCAGAGGCAGCACTCGGTTCTTGATCCAGCAGGCGACGGGGTCATCGCTCCTGAGGCCCTCTCCGATTAGCGCAGCGAGCCGCTCCTCCATCTGCACGGCGTTGCGGTCGTTGGAGGGCCTCGTCTTCCAGTTCTTCCCGGACGGAGCTCGGTTGCTCCAGGCGGGCAGGTTGATGCGGTCCGTCACCGGTCCCCCCTTCGTGGCGGGGATGTTCTTCACGTAAAGGAAGGATTTCTGCCACATACGGACCGAATCCAAGCCCTTAATGCGAGGGTGGTTGGTTCCCGTCCGCTGCAGCATCATGGCGCTGCCGGTGTCGGTTACCCGACTGCCAGTGGCCGCGCCATCCTTCTTCCCCTTGCTCTGCTGATGGAGATGGAAGTACTTCAGCCATGTCTGTACCGTGGGGCGGACGCCGAGAAAGGCCTCGCACACCACGGTATGATAGGCGAGGAAGACGACCGCATTCGGAGGGAGGTGATGCATCTGGACACCGAAGTGATCCAGGAAGGAGCGGAGAAAATCAGACGCCGGCAGGCCGAATCCTCGCGCGAAGTGCACGAGGAAAACGACATGCTCGCCCTCCCGCAGGGCCGGAACGAGTTCGCCGTCGGACGGCCTGCACTGGACACCGGGAGGAACCCTCCGGGTGTTCACGAGCCAGGATCAGTCGTCGACAGTAACATCAGAACCAGCCCAGCCGGCGCGAGCAGCCATGGTGGCGAGCGAGAAGGTGGTGGAAGATTGGGAATGATCTGGTGGAGAAAACGAGTCCGCGGCGGCGCAAAGAATTGCGCGGCGGCGGAGAGCTCAGCGACGGAGAAGAAACAGAGGAGCGAAAAGAGGAAAGTACAGAGGTGGGAGAAGGGGAAGTTACCGATGGGGGTATTTATACCCTCGCCTCGGATTACCGTTACCATCGGGGTAGTGGGATCGATCGTGGCCATAATTCTCGTGTGGTGGGCCCTGTGGCCGGATAGAAACGCACGCAGGCGCGGAACGCGCGCGTAACGGCCACAGTTGATCCCGCGACCAGATCGTGGCCTATTACTGCGATTGATGGGACATGACGAGCCGGGGGGCCCACCCCGTGAAAACTGGGCGCGTGGCACGTCGTGTCCTGGGCAGCGAGACGTCGGGGTCGCGGATGCTTGACACGTGTCCAGTTGCGACACGGAAGGCTGGATTGTGCTCTGCGCTGCAGAGACGCTAGAGGAGAAATTCTCTAATTCTTTTTACTCGGGCATAGAGTAGAAAGCTGGTGCTACTCGGAAGACAGGAAACTCAAGGTACTTTCTAGAGTACTACTCGGAGTTTCTTACTCGGCATCTTGAGGTTCAAGGGCTGTGTTGCAAATATTGGTTTTAAGCTGGCAGAGCCTAGTGAATGATTTCGCAAGACTCTACCAGCTTCGGGGACTGCTGTCGGGGGGTTACCCCCGAGTAGGGTAAAGACAAGTGGTAAAATCAACTATCAGAAGAGAGGTTTGGTCGAGTAGCCGCCTACCCGGTACTTGCTACCCGGTCGACTGCTACTCGGTCTCACCTCAAGATGACCAGAAGAAAGAATCAATCAAGTTCTGTACATTCGAGTAGAAGAGTTGGCCCGAGTAAAATTGGCGGGAACCTACTCGGGCCAGAAAGTCAAAGGAGCCGTTCTGACACAGGATCCCGCGTATCCTGGGTCCGTACTTGGCAGTATTCGAACTACTGTTCATCTGGGACCGGCCTGCCTGACAGTGACAGCATGGAAGCAGGCCGTCGCAGGATAAGGGGGCCCTACTCTGTGTTTGGCACAGTGATACCAGTCTGTCCCCTTGTTTTGCCCAACGACTTTCCGGATGCAGCCAAGATTAGGAACCAAAGCTGTCAGCGGGAACTCGGAAGAAGGACGATGTGCACACTATGTCGACACTTTTCCATGTTTGGACGTATCCGGCTGGGCACCAGGTATATAAGGTGCCCCGCCGCCTCCTGCGTGAGGATCGAACACTTCGTGACCTAATTCTTGACCTAGTTCATCACGTAGAGAGGAGAGCGGCTACTCGGTAGCAAGAACATTGTATTGTGGCTACTCGGTGAGACACCAGAATACATAGAGAAAGGCAGGGGTAGGGGTTTTACCTCCTCACGAGGGCCCTGAACCTGGGTAGATCGTGTTGTTTGCAGTGTTTACTTCGTACCTCACGCGGCTACTCGTCGCGTGATCCCTCCCCGAGCACCTCCAACGTCCTTCGTCCCCACATCTTTAGCCATCCCATGGCATTTGCCGTGACACCACCACGACAAATAGCTAATTTAACTCCATCTCGTAGGGGGCTAGCAGCTGCCTCATACCACAATGATTGCGCCTGTAGAAGTTTTCCGGTGTGATCCCGCAGCACCACACCCGTACCTCCTTGTCTATGGGACTCCAAGAAGGACACATCCACATTTATTTTCAGCTTACGCGGACTAGGAGGTTTCCACCCCAGAATAGTCCTCGGTTTAGCCAACATAGCCTCTCTACCCGACTTGGCGAGATCATTAGTAACATCACAAGCCCATCTTACCGATTGTTCAATTGTTTTCGACGATTCACCATGTCTCCTAGAGTTTCTCTCAGCCCAAACCGCCCATGATCCGCACATAATAATCTGTGAGTCTTTTATTGGGACGATACTTTCATCAAGCATATCCGTAACCCACGCATCTGGATGTAATTTTGGAATTTTGACCCCTGTAAGTTCCCTAACGTGGGCCCAGAACATCTTTGCCCAATTGCATTTAAATAGAGCATGAAATATGGATTCCCTTTCACCACAACCATCACAAGCATCAAACTTCTCAATGTGTCGTTGGTGGAGAACATGCTTTGTTGGCACAAAATTCTTTATAACCCTCCACCAAAAAGTCCTAACCTTTGGAGGAATAGATAGTCTCCAAAGTTTCTTCCATACTGGTTTCTCTAAACCCACCGAAGATCCATGAGGCTGAGCATTGTTAGCGTGTAAAATTGTTTTGTAGCCAGATCGGTCCGAGAAGAATCCTAGCCTCTCCGGTTGCCATGACCATGTGTTCTCCATAAACATACCAATCGGGATCCTTAAGACAGCTTCAGCGTCTGAATGAATGGAATTCCTGCGAACTTTTTCCTCAATCCATTCACTAAGCCTGTGTCAATTAACTCATGCACCATTGTGATGTCACTATCCACTTCCCTCCTCATCGGTTTCTTGCTAGGGTTGTCCGGAATCCAGGGATCATCCCACGGATTAATCGAAGTTCCATCACCCACCCTTTTAATAAGACCAAGTCTGAGCACATATCTCCCGTGCAAGATTGCACGCCAAGTATGTGAAGCTCCTCTCTTCCTTGATGCAGACATAAAATCCGAGGAATGAAAATATTTCCCTTTCAGTACTCTGGCACACAGAGAATTTGGATTCGTAAGGAGCCTCCATCCTTGCTTGGCTAACATTGCTTGATTAAACAATTCTAGGTCTCGAAAACCCATACCACCTTCACACTTAAGAACCGAAAGGTCTCTCCATTTTTGCCAATGCATTTTGCGGTTCTCTTCGTCACCTCCCCACCAAAAACGAGGAATAATACTTGTAATCTTCTTGCACAATTTCTTAGAGAGTCTGAAACAGCTCATAGAATATGTTGGAATAGCCTGGCATATAGCCTTGATTAGAACTTCTCTACCAACACTGCTTAGGTGACGGGGCACCCAGCCGTTGACGAGTCTTTTAATTTTCAGTAGAATACCTTCAAATTGATTGTCAGATGACCGCCCCACTTCCGTTGGCAGCCCTATACTTTTCCACCAAAGATTCATTCGCAATATCAGTCTCCAAGTGAACCTGAGATTTCATATCATCTGTACAATTAGCACTGAAAAATATTGCTGATTTTTCCTTATTAACCATCTGTCCCGAGCCCAAGTGATACCTTTGTAGAATATCAATAATACGTTGAGCTCCCGCAGAACTAGCTTGCGTAAAGATTATACAATCGTCTGCAAATAATAAGTGGGAGACCCACGGAGCATGAATTCCCACCCTAACTCCTCGACGAAGATGACATGCGCCCACAAACTTAAGTAAACAGGTTAAACCCTCCGAGCATAATAAAAATATAGGCAGGGGCTGATCGGATCTCCTTGTCGGATACCCCTGGAGGGAATAAAAATCTCGGACCACTCCATAATATTCCTAACCTCAAGTAAGACCACTCCACTCGATCATAAGGTTTTGCCATATCTAATTTAATAGCACATGCCCCAGATTTTCCTTTCTTCCGCTTCAAATAATGAACACATTCGTATGCCGTAAGTACATTGTCCGTTATCAATCTCCCGGGTACGAAAGCACTTTGTTCTTCTGAGATAATCTCGTCTAGGATCGGTCTTAACCTCATAGCTAGCACTTTAGAGGCCAATTTGTACAACACATTGCACAAAGAAATTGGCCGATATTGCATGAGAGAGCTAGGATTCTTAACTTTCGGTATTAGGCATAAAATAGTGTTATTTACCTCCTTTGTCATAACACCATCAGCAAAGAAGGTCTTGATCGCATTACAAACAGGTTGTTTCAGAATATTCCAATGACGCACATAAAAACCAGCCGTCAAACCATCCGGCCCTGGCTATTTGTTAGGATGCATCATAAAAAGGGCCTTCTCAATCTCCTCATCTGTCATCGGTCTACAAAGCATATTATTCATGTTATCATCCACCTTTCTATCCACAGCGTCCGTAACCAACTCCGGATTTACAATCCCATCCGAAGTAAAGAGATTATGATAGACTATGCCGCTGTGTGCTCAAGATCAGGTTGCGAAGTAATCACAGTACCATCCTCAAGTCGCAAAGATTTAATTCTATTAAGTCTTCCCCTTTCCCTTGCTTTAGCGTGAAAAAACGTCGTGTTACGGTCACCCTCTTTCAGCCATTGGACACGAGATCGTTGTTTTGCCATAATTTCCTCGCGTGCTAAGATTTCGGAAATCCGATTCATAATATTCTTCTCGGCTTTGGAAGGTCCAGATCTGATAGAACATAATCGTATGCTTGTCAGTCTCTCTCTCAGATATTTTAGCTGTTTCCGAACACAACCAAATTCATTGCTGCTCCAAGACCCCAAACGTCTACTAACTCCATCCAGCGCATTTGAAACCATAGCTAAATCACCATTTGGGGGACCCATGCCTCTTCCACCGTAGCAATATAATTAGCATGGCGCGACCATGCATTGTCGTATCGGAAGGGTTTAAGGCCAGCCCCCGTACGATCCATGGATCTTCCTTGAATACGGATAAGTAAGGCACAGTGATCCGATTCCACTGTTTGAACGTGTGTAATTTCTGTGCTACCGAAAATCTCCATAAATTGGTCATCACCTAATCCCCGATCCAGCCTAACCTTGATGTTCCTCTGGCCATGTTGTCGGTTGTCCCAGGTATAAGGAAGACCCGCGTAACCGATATCTGAAAAGCGACAAGTGTCCTCCGCGTCCCTAAAACCCTCCATCATCCAGTCTTGACGAATATTACCACCAATTTGTTCACTCTCATGCAGAATCTCGTTGAAATCTCCCGCACAAAGCCATGGGTTATCATACTCGCTGCGCAAGAATTCCAGTAACTCCTAGCTTCTCTTCCTTCTAGCTAGCACAGGCTCACCATAGAAGCCCGTAAACCTCCACATCAAAGGTCCCAAGATCTCATTTCGGACCATGACATCGATGTGTGTCTTACTAAAGGATTTCAGACTCACCACCGAATCATTATTCCAAAAAAGAACAAGACCCCCACTCAAACCTTCACTTTTAACTGCAAAGGCATTCTGAAAGCCAAATCTAAATCTCAACTCTTTAGCTCTCGTTTCCGACAATTTGGTTCCGAGAGAAAGACCAAAGCGGGGCAATGCAACTGTCTCGAGCCGCAAATTTCATTAACTGTCTCGAGCCGCCCGCAGCCCCGACAGTTAAGACTTAGGAGATTCATTGTGCCCGGCGGTCTCCCTCGAGAGGAGCCGCCGATGTGCTATCATTCGATGTTGAGTTGCTTCCTTCACCTAATTTCTTGGAACGCTTCAAGACTCTTGGTGATACATAACCCGACGGTGGAGAGGGTATACTCCCCTCTCTTTGGATCTTTCCTGCATTAATATGTTCTGCTCCTTTTTGGGTATCAAAACTGAGCTTCTTAGCAACAATCTGGTTACCCTTCTCTCCTTGGTCTACCTCTTCTGCCATGAGGTTCTCAACCTTTTTCAAAGGACTAGACGTCGTGTCACTATATGCCTCCTCATCCTCATCCATCTCAGCCGAAGAACGTTTACGGGCAAAAGGGGTGACCTCACGGCCTCTCCCCCTCCCCCATATCTCCCAGGTGTTCCAACTCTGAATATTGATTGCCCTATCTGAATCCTCCTTTTGGCCAACATCCACTTCCCATATTGAACCGCGCTTTGATCATGTACTCCGTCACCACAGTCCTCCAAGTCATGCCCCATGACACCGCACACATCACAAAAGTAGCCAATCTTCTCATACTTCACATGTGGAAGTTCCCTCTTTCCTCCAATATTTAGTGGGACAAAACGGATCAGAGGACAATTAACATCAATGCATGCACAAACTCTAACATAGTCACCTTCAAAATATTGAGTCGGTTCATCTCTACACACTGAACCTTACCAATTCTTCTTGCAAGAGCATCAACGATTTCTGTTACCCTATACAGTTCTGGAATAGCATGTATGTGTGCCCAGACGTTAGTGTGATTCAACAAGACATCCTTTGGATTACTTTTAGGACATTGTTCCTAAATCTTGTTTTCGGTGTTTGATCACAACATATGGAAGGTCTAATGTTTACCCTAAGTTTACTCAAATCCTATCATGGATAAAATGCAACCATATATCCCCGTGGACACTCATACGATGGAGAGCAAAAATGGAGAAAAGACTAAAGAAAAATAGGAGAAGAAACAAGAAGAAAAGGAGAAAACAGGGGGAGCAGGCCTCCCTGGCCGGCCTGGCCGGGCCCCTAGGCTAGGCTGGTCGGGATGTGCCCCGGCTTCTCTCTCCCCTCACGCTGGCCCCAGGCCGGACCCTAGGCCGGGTCGCCCGGGCGGGTGCCCGACCCTAGCTGCTCCTCCACGCCGGCCTGGCCGGCCTCCCAAGCCGGGTTGGCGCTGCCCCGGCCTCCCCTCGTCGCCCACGCCGACCCCAGGCAGGGGTGGTAAAGGCCGTCCGGCCCGTCCTCTGTCCACGCCGGACCCAGGTCGGGCCCCTAGGCCGGGGTGGGATTCCCCCTGCCCTGGTCGCCCTAGGCCGGTGTGGGCTGCAGAGTGGGGGAACCCCCCTCCCAACGACCGTTTTCTTACCCCCGGGTATAAAAGGAAATGTTTCTTATACCTTTAGACTTGTCAATCCCACTCACTCTCTCTCCACCATTGATTGACCAAGCTCAATCTCAAGCAACTCCTCAAATCCCCAACCAAAGCTCGTGATACTTTGGGATTTGAAGGAGACATCACCGATCTACAACTACACCAAGTCGATTAGAAATCCACCACTCATCCCTTAGGGATCTTGACATTCTTAGTTCATTGGAACCAAGAATCTTGTTGCTCTTATCTCAACGGAGCTCAGAGCCTTGTTGATATCCCCGGTGCTCTTGTGCTCGTGGATCTTGCTTCTCGGAATCTTGGTGGCTCTCGGGATTCGGTGAGGACCCTCCAATCTTGTGGAGTGTGCCTCATCTTTGTAAAGGTTCTAGTTGTCAAACTCAACGGCAACATAGTGATTCGAGCCTATCCACATCGGTGGAAGGACTCGAAGGAGATACGGTGTGCCATTTGAGGGCTACTCGGTGTTCCACTTTGGTGGCACCGCACCGCTCCAACGGAGATTAGCTTCCATTGGGAAGTGAACTTCGGGATAAATCTCCGCGTCATTATGTTCGGTTATTCCTCAACTTACCTTTACTAGTTACTACTAGTTTAGTCATACATTCACCTTGTGCTAGTTGTACTTGCTCATCAGATAGGATTTTTCACCTAGTTGCATAATCTAGATAATCTATATTTGAGCATTACCTTGCTAACTTGAAAAAGAAGATAAAATTTGTAGTTAACCTATTCACCCCCCCTCTAGTTAACCTCTCGATCATCCAATTGGTATCAGAGCCTCGTCTCTTTATATAGGGCTTTACCTCCTAAAGAGGAGGTAAGGATGGATAATGATCCCATCACCATGGAGGGGATTCAAAAGTTAATCCAAGCTATGATTGATAGTTCCGAGAAAAAGATGGAGGGACTAATAAAAGAATTGACATACCCATCTAATAAATCTAGAGAGAATGTTATATTAGATGAACATGGAAACACCATTCCAACTAAGGAAGGAACCGCAACATCTTCACCCTTAAATGGTAGTGGTGGAAATTCCTTTGGCTTTGCTTATAACAATGCTCCTAATGTTCAAAATCCACATGTTAATCATCTTGGTCCACCTCCTATGGTGGATCGGCATCGTTTTACTAATTGGAAAGCTTCCATGAAGTCTTAAATGTGCAGCTCTTCAATGAAAATATGGAGAATTGTTGAAAAAGGATATGAGCCAAAGGATCCCGCGAACTTAAGCTCAAGTTACATCATAGATGAGCAACTCAACGCTCATGCTTTGCACATGTTGGAGAGGGCAATGGAAAAGGAAGGAGTTGAGCACATCCGGTCCTTCACAAGTGCAAAGAAAGATTATGATTGCCTTGTTGATATGTTTGACGGCAATGTCAACCTCCAACGATCCAAGAAGTCAATCATTCAAAGACAAGTTGAACACTTTCACTTGAGTGATGGAGAGAACATAGAAGACATGTTTATAAGACTCAAGGCTCTTGTAAATGATATGAGAGATTGTGGATTCATGGATTGTACGGAGAATTGGGTCAAGGAGAAATTTCTACTCACCTTGATGCCATACAATGAAAACATGGCGATGAATGTACAAGCAAGGGCCGATTACTTGGACCTATCTCCCAATGATGTTTTGGGTCTCTTTATCACCCTTAAAGTCATGAAGCAAACCTCCGATGATGTCATGGACCGTGTAAACAGAATGAAGATACCCTCTCTTGCCTTGAAGGCCAAGGCCATTCCCCATGAATAAAATGACTCAAGTGATGATGGTGGATCTACTCATGAAGTCTCCGAGAAAGAGATGAAGACATCACATGAAGAATGCTTGGCTCTTGCTCAACACAAGTGGTGGAATAAGGGAGAGTTTAGATCCAATGCCACCAAGAATAAAGGGAAGGAAGTCTCAAGCATAAAGAAAGCAAGAACTTGCTTCAATTGCGGAGATTCCGAGCACTTTGTTGCCGAGTGCCCCTTCAAGAGTAGAATTGAAAATGGTGGAAGACTCATCAAGAAATCCACTTTCATTCCTGTCGCACCCGGACTTCTAGAGGATACTCACAGTCCGCTAAATAGTAGAACAGATGGCTTACGGGGCATACCGGCACCCGCATCTCAATATGAGCAGGCCAACACGTAAACGTGTGACAACCATTCTCTATTATCCATCGTCTGCGCAAACCATCCCATAGAGATCAGGACACTTCCGTTGACGTACTTCATAACATTCACACATGGTACGTCAACGACATTAGAACAACTGATATCACAACATATCTCTAAGACACAAAAGATTAAAATAAGTTGCAAATGGCTCTCACTAGAGCAGAGATAGCAAATACAATCATCCAGGGGACACATGTCCCAACAATTCATCATTACAACAAAACGGAAGCATCCAAAGTGTCTGAGTACAGACAAGATCCAAATAGGCCTAAGAGGCCGGAAACGAAAAGACGGAGCCCATCCACGATGTCTCGGATCCTGCCCGGGTCCGCTATCTACTCGTCAGCAGCCTTGTCATACTCCACGTAGTAGCCACCATGGGGATCCTCGGAAACGTAGTCTGCGGAAACCACATCCCCAAAGGGGTCAGTACATAAACGTACTGGCAAGCAAGACTCACAAGATACCATAGTGTACCCGGCAACACCAAGTACGGATGCTTTGGGTTCAACGGAAGGACAGGTGATACAAAAGATACGGCAGCGGGCTGCACTAACCAACTACAGATACATGCTATAACTTCCGGCTAACAGAAAGGAGATAAGACAGCGTATCGTAACCAACTACTACTAACTCCAAACAAACCCATCCTGGATCTCGCCCCTTATCGAAAGAAGCAATCCGAGGATAACTCACACAGTTGGATTAATGATGGGTCAAGTTGTTGTGTCAATAATACTATTACTAGTCAAGTTATCATTAGTTAGGTGTAAGTTGTTCTGAGTACTTGTTAGCCAGTACTTTCACCAAGTCAACCATAACCGCGGAAAACACGGCTTCTCGAGAAGATTTATCCCTGCAGGGGTGCACCAATTTGGCCGTACACGTAAGAATAACCCGCCAGATGGAATGCCTTCCACCAAGCGGGGCACTCAACACAACTCAACTCTTCTTCGCATCAAGCCCAAAGAACCACGTGTTGTGCGTGCGCGGCTAATCGAGCCCCCACGAAGAAAAGGGGGACCCTCATAGCACTCTAAGACCACGCCGCCCTAAATGCCGACTACAAAAGTTCAACCCTGGCCTCGGGTTCGTACCTGCATATGAGTGCATCAAATGGAAAGCCCGAACTAAGTGTGGCGATTTGGACGAGATGCGAATCGAATCAAATTGAGGGGGGCGCCCATACACGCTTCCCACATGCGGTTAGTGCGCTCATCATGGATCAGTAGACAAGACCCTTTTCCTAATTAGGGTCGACACTAGCAGGCCTCAAAACCACGCCGGGCCTCCTGCCGGTGCCTTATCATCAAATTATTATTAACCATAACATTAGCATGATTGTTGTTTAAACATCGAGCCCCAGAACATAATAAAATATGGTAACAGAAAGTAACGGACAACAGACTCGAGCAAAAACAACCCTAAGCATGCTAGTAAGACACGGGCAACAAGCAAATGGGTTATAGGTGTGGAGGTGAGGCTATATCAGGGTTAAAGGATAACATGTGATAGGTTCGTAACACAAGCAACGATTCATAAGGCTAGAAGAATAGACAACGGAAAGTATCGGTATCCAATGTGTAAAGGAACACAATGGTTCATGTGAGTGAATACTTGCCTACAAACTCAGCAGCCTGGTACTGAGCTAACTCCTCAGAAGTAGTGTCGTAAACCTCGTCTGTCTCAACGTCGTCGTCTATTCGAGAAGAAGCAAACAAACAACGCAGAGAGACAAACAATCAATAACATGGCATAATGCACAAACATGGTATGATGCATGGCAATTTAATTGATGCATCAAAAAATAAGCTAGTTGACATGGTAACATAACATAATTAAATGGACCCACATGCAATTGGATTGCATAAGGAAAGCCCATGAATTATGGTTGGATTAAATGATCTACAACTAAACAACATGTGAAAGTGGATTAGTATGATGCATGGATGATGAAAACAAAAGGAAAACACCAACAGAAACAATTTGAAATGAAGTTTACCAAGTTTGGAATTTTATTTATTAAGTTATGAAATTTTGGTTTCTTAAAGGTGTTACACAAGAATTTGTTGTTTTCACCAATTTTAATTGTTCAAAATAGATAACAAAGTTCATATTTGGAAAGTACACAAAATTTTGGGTGGAATACACGTTTCACTTGTTGAAAAAGGATTTAAAATAAATTACTTATGAATTAAACAAGTTTAAACAAGATTTAAATGAATTTAATTCAAGTATGAATTTATTTGAACTTTTATTTGTTCAAAACATTAAACCAAATTCATATTTGAAAAGTTTATACTTTTCTGGTTTGAAAACATATTTTATATGTTCAAAAAGAATTTAATTTGACCAAGTTATGAATTTAGCAATTTTAAATAATTTAAACAAGGTTTAAATTATTTAACCAATTTTAATTATTCAAAACAGAAACAAAATTTATATTTGACAAGGTGGTTCAATTTAGCATGGAAAACATATTTTATTTGTGTTATTTGAATTAAGTTTGAATTAGTTATGAAATTAACCAAATTTGAAATAATTTGTTTGAATTTGAAATTTGAATACATTTGAAATATTCAAAACAGAAAAAAAATGCTTTAATCATGTAGAGAATTTAATTTGGTGCAGAATACGTATTTCATTTGTATTATTTGGATTTGAAAATCAAAAGTTATTTGCATTTTGATTTTAGGGACTATTCTATAAATACTTTGGACTTAAATTAAAAAAGAAAAAGGCAGAAAACATTTTCTACCTCGCAGTGGCCTAGCCTGGGCCACTGACGAGGGGGGCCCTAGGCCAACGTGGCGCCTAGGTAGCGCGTGTGGTCGCTGACAGGGGGCCCTACCTGTCAGCGCCCTCGCGAAAAAGTGTGGGATTAAATCCCAGAGGCAGGGATCGAACCCTGGCTCGAGCGCGCGTGCACGGGTGCGTTGCCGCTGCAGTGTGATACGTTCGCTTGTCAGTATAGGGGGCTCGGGGAGGATAAGGTGGTGTTCGCGAATAAAACCTGACGAAACTGAATTTCCTCAGCTGTCTGAACTTGTCGACAGCACGGTGCCCGCCGGCGGCGAGTTGCTGCTCACGGTGGACGCGCGTGTGCTCGTGGGGGTGCGTAAGGGTGCTGTGGGTGCAGAGAGAAGAGAGAGGGGAAGGTGGACGTGCTGCTCACCGGGAGGGGCAGAAGGAGGAGGCGATGCTCGACGACGACTGTCGACGATGGCGACAGCAAGGATGGCGGCGGCGTTCCCGTCCCTCTCCGTGCCCGCGGAGGTGTCGATGAGGTCGAGGGAGCGACGGGGGTCTCGTTCCCGTGGCTAGCCCGAGGGGAGGAGAAGCAGCACGGCGGCGATCATCGAGGTTTCAGAGATGGTGGCGCGGTGGGGAGGTTCAGAGAGAGGAGGTGGCGCAGAGGGAGAAGAAAATGGCGGCGCGGCGAGGTGGAAGGAAGGAGGGGAGGTCTAGGGCACGGGAGGAGCCCTCGGGGCAGTTTTTAAGGAGGAGGGGAGCGCCTCCCGGCCGTCCCATCCGCCGTACGGCGACGTGGACACGGCGGATGCACGCCGTACAGGAGGAAGAAAAGGGAGGGGGTATCGGGCCGTGGCTGGTGGGCTGGGCTCAGCCCACTGGCCTGGCCACTCCCTCTCTGCGATTTTTTTTTAATTATTTTCTCTGTTCTGTTTTTTTTTGTTGAAAAGAAAAAGGAGAAGAAGGATGAGGTTTTGAGGTTAGAAATTTTTTAGGAAAAATTTGTATTGATTAAATTTGTAACAGCACCATAATACAAACTTTTGTTTTCCAAAAATTTGAAACTATGTTGCTGTTTGCAAATTTGTTTGAATTTGATTGAATTTAATATTAATTGAATAATTGAACTTAAGCAACTTAATGGTTTTTAAATTCAAGTTTATTTGAAACAAATGATTGATTTGTTTTGGTAATTTTCATAAGTTTCAAATGGTTGCTGTTTTGGAATTTTACTTGAATTTGAATGCAAATTGAATTAAGGGAATTATTAAAAAGAACAAATCAATAGTTTGAGCTTTCTATGTTAATGGAAACAAATGGATGTTTTATTTGAATATTTCTAGTTGAAAATTGTAACAGAGCAAGTATGAAACTAAACATTTGAATATTGTTTGAATTTCAAATGGGAAAACAAAGGAAAACAGATGAAAACAAATAGAAAACAATTGCAATGATGATGTCATGATGCAAAACATAAATAAAACAAGAAACAAACATTCTAAAGGTTGTTTTTCATACTTGGGATGTTACAAAACGCCCCCCTTGAAGGAATCGCGCCCCGAGATTCCTACTGAGAAGAGAAAAGGTCCGGATACTTCTTGCGAAGATCCTCTTCGGTCTCCCACGTTGCCTCTTTATCGGAATGATGAGACCACTGCACTTTTAAGAACTTGGTGCTCTTGTTGCGAGTCTTACGCTCGGTCTCATCGAGAATACGAACAGGGTGCTCCTCATAAGATAGATCTTCTTGCACCTCAATGGAATCATGATCAACTGCACGATCTGGATCTTTGAAACACCTCTTGAGCTGTGACACGTGAAACACATCGTGCACCTTGGATAGTTTTTCTGGAAGTTCAAGACGATAGGCATTTTCTGCACGCCTTGAGATAATGTTGAAAGGACCAATGTATCTTGGTGCAAGCTTTCCTTTTACACCAAAACGATGAGTGCCTCTGAGGGGAGTTACACGGAGATATGCCTTGTCACCAGGTGCATAGATCATATCCCTGTGCTTGCTGTCATAGTAGCTTTTCTGACGAGACTGAGCAATCTTGAGATTGTCACGAATGATGCGAACTTTCTCTTCGGCTTCCTTAACAATGTCAGGGCCTAAGAGTGAACGTTCACCAACTCCAGACCAATTGATTGGACTCCTGCATCTGCGGCCATAGAGAGCCTCAAATGGTGCCATGCCTAGGCTTGCCTGGAAGCTGTTGTTGTAGGAGAATTCAGCATATGGAAGGCATTCCTCCCATTTCATGCCAAAGGAGAGACCACACGCTCTGAGCATATCCTCGAGAATCTGATTGACTCTTTCGACTTGCCCTTGATACTGAGGATGGTAAGCTGTGCTGAACAGAAGTTTGGTGCCCAATGCTTCTTGAAAGCTTTTCCAGAAATGAGAAGTGAAGATACTTCCACGGTTTGAGATTATTTCTAATGGAACACCATGAAGAGGAACAATCTTTGCGGTGTAGAGCTCTGCTAACTGGCTAGCTGAGATTGTTTCTTTGACAGCAAAGAAGTGAGCTACTTTAGTGAGACGATCAATGACAACGAAGATTGCATCGTTGCCCTTCTTGGATTTTGGGAAACCAGTGACGAAGTCCATTTCAATCATGTCCCACTTCCACTCAGGGATTTTCAGATGTTGGAGAAGACCGGCTGTTTTCTGATGAACTGCCTTAACACGTTGACAAACGTTGCATTCAGAAACGAATTGAGCAATTTCACGTTTCATGCCAGGCCACCAATACAGGGTCTTGAGATCCCGTTACATCTTTGTACTTCCAGGGTGTATGGAGAGAGGAGTTTCATGAGCCTCCTTGAGAATGACATCTTTGAGACTTTGAACTTGAGGAACTGCAATGCGTCCTTCGAAGAACACAGTTCCCTTGTCATCAATTGAGAAGAACTTAAATTTATCCTTGCCTTCTTTGATGTGTTCTACCATCTTCTTGATTTCAGCATCACGAAGTTGTTCAGAACGAATCTTGTCCTCGAGAGTTGGACTGGCTGTCAAGTTTGCAAGATAGCCTTGAGGAACAAGACCAAGGTTCAGCTTCTGGAATTCTTCATGAAGTGGAGGTTGGCTTTCCATGATCATGAGATTATTGCAATACGACTTGCGACTGAGAACATCGGCCATAACATTAGCCTTGCCTGGAGTGTAAGAAATGGTAAGATCAAAGTCTTTGATCTTTTCAATCCATCTCCTTTGCCTGAGGTTTAGGTCTGGCTGAGTGAAGATGTACTTCAGACTCTTATGATCGGAAAAGATTTCAGTGCGATTACCCAACAAGTATTGTCTCCATTTCTTGAGGGCAAACACAACTGCTGCAAGTTCAAGGTCATGTGTGGGATAAGTGAGCTCATGGGTGTTCAACTGACGTGAAGCATAAGCCACAACTTGACGTTCTTGCATAAGAACTGCACCTAGACCTTGGAGAGATGCATCACAGAATATTTGGAAAGGTTTGGTAGTATCTGGGCCAACCAGAACTGGTGTAGAAGTGAGTTTAGTCTTCAGGAGATTGAAACTTTCATCACACTGTGGAGACCAGACGAACTTCTTGTCTTTCTTTGTGAGATCAGTGAGAGGTTTGGCAATCTTGGAAAAGTTTTGGACGAAACGACGGCAATAGCTAGCCAAGCCAAGAAAACTTCTTACTTGCTTCACCGTCTTTGGAGGTTTCCAATCAACAATTGCTTTAACCATTTCTGGATCAATGGCTATGCCCTTGGCGGAGATGACATGACCAAGGTAAGCTACTTCTGGAATCCAGAACTCACATTTGGAGAATTTGGCATATAGACGATGCTCGCGAAGTTTCATGAGAGTGAGACGAAGGTGTTCTTCATGCTCTTCCTCGGATTTTGAGTAGACAAGAATGTCATCGAGATATACCACAACGAACTTGTCAAGGTATTCATGGAAGACAGAATTCATGAGTCGAGAGAAAGTCGCCGGTGCATTGGTGAGACCAAAGGACATGACGGTGAATTCATATAGCCCGTAGCGAGTGGTGAAGGCTGTTTTTGGAATATCCTCTTTTCTGATCTTTATCTGATGGTAACCCATTCTCAAGTCCAACTTAGAGAATATTGAGGCTCCAGCAAGTTGATAAAAAAGATCATCGATATGAGGAATTGGATACTTGTTTTTGATGGTTTTCTCGTTAAGAGGATGATAGTCAACAACGAGTCTCTTTGTGTGATCCTTCTTCGCAACGAAAAGAGTTGGGCAACCCCAAGCTGAGGAACTAGGTTGAATGTAACCTTTTTTCCATGTACATATCGATTTGCTCCTTTAACAATTTCAGTTCAGGAGGAGCTATCTTGTATGGATGCTTAGAGATTGGAGCAGTACCTGGTTCAAGCTCGATCACGAACTCAACTGCTCTGTCCGGAGGCATCCTTGGCAACTCTTCTGGAAAGACGTCAGGGAATTCGCAAACCACCGGAACATTTTCAAGTAGAGGTAGAGGTTTTGCATCGAGGTTGCATAGCTGAATGGAATTTGATTCATTTGGAGAATAGACTATCTGGCCAGAAGGGTGGAACAGAGTTATTGACTTCTGAGCACAATCAATTCTAGCTTTATTGGCCTTCAGCCAATCCATACCAAGAATGAAATCAATGTCAGAATTGCCAAGCAGTATGAGAGAAGCAAGGAATATGTGGCCTCCAATCAGAATTTGATTTCTGTGACTGATCTTGGACGTTTGCATAGTTGCTCCAGGGGAGTTTACCACTAGCGGGGAACCCAAACCATCAAAAGGGAGTTTAATTGCTGTCGCAAAGATCTTTGACATGAAAGAATGTGATGCTCCGGTATCAAACAAAACTTTAGCTGGAATAGAGTTTACGAGAAATGTACCGAGAACGACGTCAGGAGCTTCCTCAGCTTTGTCGATCTTGACATGATTCACCCTCGCGGTCCTCCCGACAGGCATGTTGTTGGAGTTGAAGGCCTTAGGCGGGGGAGCGCGCACCATTGCCTGGTTTGTGTTGGGACGAGATGGTGGTGGAGGTAGCTGCCTCTGCGGGCACTTGTCAGCGTAGTGCCCCGTCTGCTTGCACTTGTAGCAAGTGACGACACGAGGAGGCCCTGGTCTTGGCTGCCCCATCGTAGCCCTCTGATCATGCATCTGAGCAGGGTTGGGTGGGCGGGGAGCGAAGCCTGGGGAAGTTTGGGCGTATGGAGCCCGAGTGACAGCACCATTTTGCACCCAGATGCGGCGCTTCTGCGGAGGGGTGGTCATGTTGGAGGAGGAACCACCCTCACGCGAGTGCTTGCGAGACTCCTCGAACGCCTTGCGCCCATTTTCTTCATTGAGCGCGGTGTTAACGAGCTCCTCGAAGTTGTTGGCCTTGATGTTGGTGAGGGCGTACTTGAGTTCAGGGTTAAAACCTCTGCGGAACCTTGCCATCTTCTTAGCTTCAATGGACACCTCATCACCAGCGTAACGAGCGAGGCGATTGAACTCACTCTGATAGCCAATGACGTCCAACTTTCCCTGCTTGAGTGAGCAAAACTCTTCACGCATCCTTTCCATGAGACCATCTGGAATGTGGTGCTTCAGGAAGGCTTCCTTGAAACAATTCCAGTTGATTGGAAAGCCAGCTCTCATGGCCTGGTAGTTTTCCCACCAATTAGCTGCCTGACCCTTCAGCAGATAGGAGGCGTACTTGACCTTGTCTTCCTCAGCAACGTGAGCAATCTCCAGAGCCTTGGCTATCTCACGGATCTAGTCATCAGCATCCAGAGGCTCGCGTGTGGCCACGAAAGCTCTCGGACCCAGACTGAGGAACTCCTTGATGCTGACTCGTGGAGCCGTCTGGTTGTTGTGCTGATTAGTCTGAAACTGGGCCATCTGCGCCATGACTTGGGTCATCTGAGTCAACAGCTCCGTGATTGGCGGTGGCTCAGGCGGGTTGTTCCTTGTTGGCGGCATCCTGAATGGAAATGCATTTTAGCACAACAATAGAAAAGGATAGACTTGGAAACCGAAAGAGAGATTATTCCGACGCATGAATAGATAACCAACAGGTACATCATCACATGTTCAAATACATCAGAATATCCAACAGACCACAAATGGTTCAAAAGCCAAAGGATAACTAAACATAGCTAAGAATGGATACATCGGTACTCCCATGCTCATCACGCAGGACGGCGGCTAGGAGTACGGCGAGAGGTACGGTGAGGAGCACGCCCACGAAAGTAGGTAGAACGACGATCCACGTAGATCTGACGTGGTCTGAGAGCGACTCTAGGTGTGGTGAAATACATAGCGTCGACTCCCTGTGCTCCAAAACGTGGAATCCCAGTGTAACCAGCACCGAGGTTAAGGAGTGGACCTCTGATCGGCTCGTAACCTCCAGCATCTGGCAGACGACGTCCAACTGGCTGATCGAAACGTGCAAAGCGCTCGTCTCCAACAAAGTCTGTGGTGTAAGTCTCTAGACGAGTCAAAGCAAGGTAGAGCTGCTCTCTGACTGAAGCCAACTCCTGAGATAGTGTGCTGGCAACTGCGTCACTGTGCCTCACAAACTGAGCGGTGGTATGCAGCCTGGAGTTATCATGCTCGTAGACATCCAAGTTGTCGTAGAGAGTGAAGTGAGCTCCCTCCGAAGTGATGTAACCACGGGGGATGTGGCGATAGATAGAATCGTCAAATCCCCAGTAGTCAGCACGAAGGACGGTGAGACTCACATAAGCTGCCTGCTGCACAGCCATATCCACTGTGGAACCTACTGCCTCGTAGCGGTGGACTACGCTCATGCCATCATCTGACAGAATGTAGACGATAGCCTGGTAGTAGGTCTGGTCAAACTCCCGCTGCTGCTCGTAGACCTGGTACTCTGGTGCCCAACGGAACCCCAGATAAGTGACCATGTCCCTCAGCATCTCCGGATAACCGGCAGTGCTCTCGCAACGAGTCATACGAACCACCTGCGGGAAGAACCTGAGATCCATCTGCAGATGATCGGGGAAGTTTTGATTAGGCGCCGGTAGAAGAACTGAAGTGGAAAGCAAAAACAAGGTTTCAACGGCCGAAAAGGATGTTGAGAAGAACAGGATATCGAAGCAACATCGGGAAACACGAGACCAAAAACTCCTGAGGTACTACGGAAAACCCATCCGGGCTTCTAAAGGATAAATATCTACTGCTTAAGGAATAGAGGATCTGCTTCCGGGGCTTACACGCCTCCGTTCTCAATCATGAGTAGGCAACATGATAAATCATGTCACAACCACCTCCATTCCTATGGTCTAGTAGATATAACTATCCTAGAGAAACCAGGATACGTGAAACCCTAACTTGAAAGTTTAGGTGAGAAGAGAAAACAACGTTGCACTTCCTTACCAGAAAAGGGAGGGTGGGTGGGGAAAGAAATAAAAGAACAGAATTCCTACTCTCACGTTTCATTTTTCCTATATAGCTACAAAATAGTTTCTAGACTCAACTGCGACCAGTAAAAGGGATCCTACAGGCAGACAGGCTCTGATACCATTTGTCGCACCCGGACTTCTAGAGGATACTCACAGTCCGCTAAATAGTAGAACAGATGGCTTACGGGGCATACCGGCACCCGCATCTCAATATGAGCAGGCCAACACGTAAACGTCTGACAACCATTCTCTACTATCCATCGTCTGCGCAAACCATCCCATAGAGATCAGGACACTTCCGTTGACGTACTTCATAACATTCACACATGGTACGTTAACGGCATTAGAACAACTGATATCACAACATATCTCTAAGACACAAAAGATTAAAATAAGTTGCAAATGGCTCTCACTAGAGCAGAGATAGCAAATACAATCATCCAGAGGACACATGTCCCAACAATTCATCATTACAACACAGCGGAAGCATCCAAACTGTCTGAGTACAGACAAGATCCAAATAGGCCTAAGAGGCCGGAAACGAAAAGACGGAGCCCATCCACGATGTCTCGGATCCTGCCCGGGTCCGCTATCTACTCGTCAGCAGCCTCGTCATACTCCACGTAGTAGCCACCATGGGGATCCTCGGAAACGTAGTCTGCGGAAACCACAGCCCCAAAGGGGTCAGTACATAAACGTACTGGCAAGCAAGACTCACAAGATACCATAGTGTACCCGGCAACACCAAGTACAGATGCTTTGGGTTCAACGGAAGGACAGGTGATACAAAAGATACGGCAGCGGGCTGCACTAACCAACTACAGATACATGCTATAACTTCCGGCTAACAGAAAGGAGATAAGACAGCATATCGTAACCAACTACTACTAACTCCAAACAAACCCATCCTGGATATCGCCCCTTATCCAAAGAAGCAATCCGAGGATAACTCACACAGTTGGATGAATGATGGGTCAAGTTGTTGTGTCAATAATACTATTACTAGTCAAGTTATCATTAGTTAGGTGTAAGTTGTTCTGAGTACTTGTTAGCCAGTACTTTCACCAAGTCAACCATAACCGCGGAAAACACGGCTTCTCGAGAAGATTTATCACTGCAGGGGTGCACCAATTTGGCCGTACACGTAAGAATAACCCGCCAGATGGAATGCCTTCCACCAAGTGGGGCACTCAACACAACTCAACTCTTCTTCGCATCAAGCCCAAAGAACCACGTGTTGTGCGTGCGCGGCTAATCGAGCCCCCACGAAGAAAAGGGGGACCCTCATAGCACTCTAAGACCACGCCGCCCTAAATGCCGACTACAAAAGTTCCACCCTGGCCTCGGGTTCGTACCTGCATATGAGTGCATCAAATGGAAAGCCCGAACTAAGTGTGGCGATTTGGACGAGATGCGAATCGAATCAAATTGAGGGGGGCGCCAATACACGCTTCCCACATGCGGTTAGTGCGCTCATCATGGATCAGTAGACAAGACCCTTTTCCTAATTAGGGTCGACACTAGCAGGCCTCAAAACCACGCCGGGCCTCCTGCCGGTGCCTTATCATCAAATTATTATTAACCATAACATTAGCATGATTGTTGTTTAAACATCGAGCCCCAGAACATAATAAAATATGGTAACAGAAAGTAACGGACAACAGACTCGAGCAAAAACAACCCTAAGCATGCTAGTAAGACACGGGCAACAAGCAAATGGGTTATAGGTGTGGAGCTGAGGCTATATCAGGGTTAAAGGATAACATGTGATAGGTTCGTAACACAAGCAACGATTCATAAGGCTAGCAGAATAGACAACGGAAAGTATCGGTATCCAATGTGGAAAGGAACACAATGGTTCATGTGAGTGAATACTTGCCTACAAACTCAGCAGCCTGGTACTGAGCTAACTCCTCAGAAGTAGTGTCGTAAACCTCGTCTGTCTCAACGTCGTCGTCTATTCGAGAAGAAGCAAACAAACAACGCAGAGAGACAAACAATCAATAACATGGCATAATGCACAAACATGGGATGATGCATGGCAATTTAATTGATGCATCAAAAATAAGCTAGTTGACATGGTAACATAACATAATTAAATGGACCCACATGCAATTGGATTGCATAAGGAAAGCCCATGAATTATGGTTGGATTAAATGATCTACAACTAAACAACATGTGAAAGTGGATTAGTATGATGCATGGATGATGAAAACAAAAGGAAAACACCAACAGAAACAATTTGAAATGAAGTTTACCAAGTTTGGAATTTTATTTATTAAGTTACGAAATTTTGGTTTCTTAAAGGTGTTACACAAGCATTTGTTGTTTTCACCAATTTTAATTGTTCAAAATAGATAACAAAGTTCATATTTGGAAAGTACACAAAATTTTAGGTGGAATACATGTTTCACTTGTTGAAAAAGGATTTAAAATAAATTACATATGAATTAAACAAGTTTAAACAAGATTTAAATGAATTTAATTCAAGTATGAATTTATTTGAACTTTTATTTGTTCAAAACATTAAACCAAATTCATATTTGAAAAGTTTATACTTTTCTGGTTTTAAAACATATTTTATATGTTCAAAAAGAATTTAATTTGACCAAGTTACGAATTTAGCAATTTTAAATAATTTAAACAAGGTTTAAATTATTTAACCAATTTTAATTATTCAAAACAGAAAACAAAGTTTATATTTGACAAGGTGGTTCAATTTAGCATGGAAAACATATTTTATTTGTGTTATTTGAATTAAGTTTGAATTAGTTATGAAATTAACCAAATTTGAAATAATTTGTTTGAATTTGAAATTTGAATACATTTGAAATATTCAAAACAGAAAACAAATGCTTTAATCATGTAGAGAATTTAATTTGGTGCAGAATACGTATTTCATTTGTATTATTTGGATTTGAAAATCAAAAGTTATTTGCATTTTGATTTTAGGGACTATTCTGTAAATACTTTGGACTTAAATTAAAAAAGAAAAAGGCAGAAAATATTTTCTACCTCGCAGTGGCCTAGCCTGGGCCACTGACGAGGGGGGCCCTGGGCCAACGTGGCGCCTAGGTGGTGCGTGTGGTCGCTGACAGGGGGCCCTACCTGTCAGCGCCCTCGCGAAAAAGTGTGGGATTAAATCCTAGAGGCAGGGATCGAACCCTGGCCTCGAGCGCGCGTGCACGGGTGCGTTGCCACTGCAGTGTGATGCGTTCGCTTGTCAGTATAGGGGGCTCGGGGAGGATAAGGTGGTGTTCGCGAATAAAACCTGACGAAACTGAATTTCCTCAGCTGTCTGAACCTGTCGACAGCACGGTGCCCGCCGGCGGCGAGTTGCTGCTCACGGTGGACGCGCGTGTGCTCGTGGGGGTGCGTAAGGGTGCTGTGGGTGCAGAGAGAAGAGAGAGGGGAAGGTGGACGTGCTGCTCACCGGGAGGGGCAGAAGGAGGAGGCGATGCTCGACGGCGACTGTCGACGGCGGCGACAGCAAGGATGGCGGCGGCGTTCCCGTCCCTCTCCGTGCCCGCGGCGGTGTCGATGAGGTCGAGGGAGCGACGGGGGACACGTTCGCGTGGCTAGCCCGAGGGGAGGAGAAGCAGCACGGCGGCGATCATCGAGGTTTCATAGATGGTGGCGCGGTGGGGAGGTTCAGAGAGAGGAGGTGGCGCAGAGGGAGAAGAAAATGGCGGCGCGGCGAGGTGGAAGGAAGGAGGGGAGGTCTAGGGCACGGGAGGAGCCCTCGGGGCAGTTTTTAAGGAGGAGGGGAGCGCCTCCCGGCCGTCCCATCCGCCGTACGGCGACGTGGACACGGCGGATGCACGCCGTACAGGAGGAAGAAAAGGGAGGGGGTATCGGGCCGTGGCTGGTGGGCTGGGCTCAGCCCACTGGCCTGGCCACTTCCTCTCTGCGATTTTTTCTTTTTTTTTATTTTCTCTGTTCTGTTTTTTTTTGCTGAAAAGAAAAAGGAGAAGAAGGATGAGGTTTTGAGGTTAGAAATTTTTTAGGAAAAATTTGTATTGATTAAATTTGTAACACCACCATAATACAAACTTTTGTTTTCCAAAAATTTGAAACTATGTTGCTGTTTGCAAATTTGTTTGAATTTGATTGAATTTAATATTAATTGAATAATTGAACTTAAGCAACTTAATGGTTTTTAAATTCAAGTTTATTTGAAACAAATGATTGATTTGTTTTGGTAATTTTCATAAATTTCAAATGGTTGCTGTTTTGGAATTTTACTTGAATTGGAATGCAAATTGAATTAAGGGAATTATTAAAAAGAACAAATCAATAGTTTGAGCTTTCTATGTTAATGGAAACAAATGGATGTTTTATTTGAATATTTCTAGTTGAAAATTGTAACAGAGCAAGTATGAAACAAAACATTTGAATATTGTTTGAATTTCAAATGGGAAAACAAAGGAAAACAAATGGAAAACAATTGCAATGATGATGTCATGATGCAAAACATAAATAAAACAAGAAACACACATTCTAAAGGTTGTTTTTCATACTTGGGATGTTACAATTCCCAAGTCCAAGATCTTCATCAAGAGAGGCCCTCCTAGGGCATTGATTGCAAAAAGAAGTTGAGTACACATCCGGTGGTGAAGAGAGCGACGGTGAAGGCGAACAAGTAGGTATGGTGGCCATGGCTAGGGGCGTTATACCTCCTAACTTAAGCTCTCTCTTCTCCAACCCAAATGACAACAAGGGTCCTTCGAGTCACAAGTGCTTCATGTCCAAGGGTATATCCCCAAAGGTGACTCCTACACTCAAACTTTCAAACTCTTCTACTCCTTCACTATTAAATTGTGTTGAGGAAGACCCCTTGGTAAACTTTGTGGAAAAACTAGAAGGAGAAACTAAATCAATCTTTGTCTCTCTCATGGATCAATTAAGTGATGCACATGGCCTCATTGATGAACATGAGGAGACAATAATGTTATTTGAAAAGTTTGCTCGTGATGATGCTAGTAAAATTGAGGAGCTTGAGAAAGCTCTAGATGAATCACATTGCTTTAGAGAAAGCATAGAGGAAACCTTTGCAATTGACATAGCTAAAGTAAAACTTGATTGTGAACATGCTTTTGCTAAGGTAACGGAATTCATGGCCTTAAATGATACAACTAACCAAGGTTACAATGAACTCATTAAGGATTTTGACAAGCTTAAAATTGATTATCTTAGAATTTCAAATGAGCTCAAGACCTTAAAAGGGGTAAAAATTGTGAATGAAAACTCTTGTGCTACTAACACTTTGTGTGTCAAGGCAACTCTCATTGAGGAGAACAATAGGTTGAAGGCACAACTCAACAAAGGTCTTGCCACATGTATTCAAGGGCAAAACAACCTTAATGATCTTTTGAGTAATCATAAGAGAGTTATTGGCAAGGAAGGCCTTGGTTTCGGCTCCGCTTCCAAGGTGGCTTACAAGAAGAAGTCAACTCCCTCCACTAACTCTATTGTTTTTGTGAAGGAGGGGGAGTTGGCTAATGATGAAGATGTGTTTGATATTATTTCTAAGAGTATTGTTCCTAGGAACACTACTACTCACAACAACTTTGCGGGAAAGTATAACCCATCTTATGTGCTTCTTAAATCCATTGATGGTCATGTTTATGCAAAATATGTTGGCACCTCATATGGTGATGATTACAAGCATGCTATTTGGGTTCCTAAGACCCTTTTGACTAACAAAAAAGGACCCATCCAAAATGGGCACCTAAGACTAGAAGTTGATTCATTGTAGGGTTGTATTTCCGGTGGAACATCATGGATGATTGATAGTGGTTGTTCCGCACACATGACCGGAAGCAAAGAAGTGTTAGATGATTTGAAACTCCAACTTCTCAAAATTTGCTCATTTAACTATTGGTGATCGCTCACAACTTAAGGTATTGGGACATGGCAAGGTGGTCATTTCTCCGGATTCATCCATTGAGAAAGTCCTCCTTGTTGAGTCCCTTGGCTATAATCTTCTTTCCGTCTTGCAACTTTGTGAATGCAATTTTACATGTGTATTTGGGCGTCATCACGTGCTTGTCCTTCACACTATTTCTCTTAAAGTAGACTTTGTTGGATTTGTGGAAAACGGTATGTTTATAGTGGATTTCTCGAAAGAAACTACACGTATCGCCACATGTCTAATGGCTAAATCCGACGTGGGGTAGCTTTGGCATCGCCGCCTAGGCCACGTCGGTATGAGAAATCTACAAACTCTTGTGAAGGGTGAGCATGTGGTAGGACTAACAAGTGTGAATTTTTCCAAATATCGTCCTTGTAGCTCTTGTATTGCCTGAAAGATGCATGAGAAGAATCACCCCAAGAAATCAATCATCTCCACAACAAGGCCCTTTGAGCTTATTCATTTGGATCTATTTGGGCCTCCAACATATGATAGTCTTGGGGGCAAGAAGTATTGTTTGGTGATTGTTGATGATTATACAAGATACACTTGGGTTTTCTATATCAAGAAGAAGAGTAAGACTCAAGAAAGATTCATAACTTGGGCCACCGAAGTGCAACGCCAATATGACACCAAGATCTTTTCTATTAGGAGTGACAATGGGTCCGAGTTCAAGAACTACACCATGGATGAATTCTTGAGTGAAGAGGGGATAAGACATCAATATTCCGCTGCGTACACCCCTCAACAAAATGGTGTAGTGGAGAGGAATAATCGCACACTTATTGATATGGCAAGAACTATGATGGCCGAGTTCAAATCCCCATATAACTTTTGGGCCGAAGCCATCAACACCGCTTGTCATCTATCTAACCGACTCTTCCTTCGTCCGATGATTGGCATGACTCCATATGAGCTCCTAACCGGTAACAAACCCAACCTCAAATATCTTCGAGTTTTTGGGTGCAAATGCCAAGTCTACATAAAGGGAACTAGATTGTCTAAGTTTGATTCTAGAACTTTTGAAGGCATTTTTGTTAGTTACGCCACGAACTCCCACACTTATAGAGTCTACAACATATCCACCGGGTGTGTTGAAGAATCTATGAATGTGGAATTTCATGAGGATAATGGCTCCCAAGTGGAGCAAATTGATTGTGATGATGTAGGTGATGAACCGTCCTCCATAGCCATAGGAAGAATGGGTATAGGTCCACTTATACCCATTGAGGGACACCTTGTGGCAAATGAGGATGGGACTAGCTCTACGCAAGTGGAGCCCTCTACATCAACCACCAATCAAATGGTAGACCAAGAACAAGAACAAGACCTTCAAGTGGATACTACTCATCAAGAAAGTGATCAAGGTCCACCCAATGATAATGGTGGAAATGACCTTGGTGATTCGTCACCAAGAACTCCACTCCGGATGGACAATGGTCTTGATGAAGGAAATGATGAGGATATTCCTCCCAATGAGAATCCCGATGATGCACTAGTTCGTATCATGACTCGTCAAGCATCAAGATTGCAACAAAAGTCACTTTACCAAAAGAATATCATTGGTGGCTTGGGAAGAAGTGTCTCCACTCATGGACAAGTACTCAAGTTTTGTGGTATTCATTCATATGTCTCTCATGTTGAACCTATCAAAGTGTATGATGCTCTTGAAGATGAAGATTGGGTTAAAGCCATGCATGAAGAGCTCCATAATTTTGAGAGAAACAAAGTATGGTCACTAGTGGAAAGACCCAAGGATCATAATATCATTGGAACTAAATGGGTGTTCAAAAACAAGAAAGATTCTCATGAGCAAGTGATTCGCAACAAGGCTCGATTGGTTGCTCAAGGCTACTCTCAAGTCGAAGGACTTGACTACGGTGAAACTTTCGCTTCCGTAGCTAGACTTGAATCCATTCGTATACTACTTGCATTTGCCACTAGTCATAACTTCATCTTGCATCAAATGGATGTTAAAAGTGCTTTTCTAAATAGTCCTCTAAATGAAATGGTATATGTTAAACAACCTTCGGGGTTCGAGGATCCCAAGTATCCTAACCATGTCTACTTCCTCCATAAGGCTTTGTATGGCCTCAAACAAGTCACACGTGCTTGGTATGATCATTTAAAGGAGTTCTTAGTGGATCGTGGTTTCGTACTTGGGGTAATTGATCCCACACTCTTTACCAAAAGTGTAGATGGACATTTCTTTGTATGTAAAGTATATGTTGGTGTTATTATATTTGGATCTTCTAACGTGAGTTTTGTAGACCAATTTGCCAAACTAATGACAAGTGAATTTGAGATGTCTATGATGGGAGAATTGAAGTTCTTTCTAGGTTTTGAGATCAAGCAATATAATGAAGGGACTTTTATTTGTCAAGCAAAATATATTCAAGACATGATCAAGAAATTTGATATGAACAATGCCAAACCATTACCTTATCCAATGCCAACAACCGTGAATCTTACTATAGATCACGAAGGTATACCGGTAGATCCAAAACTTTATCGCTCTATCATTGGATCCTTGCTTTATCTTTGTGCATCTAGACCGTATATTATGTTTAGTGTGGGTTTGTGTGCAAGATTTCAATCTAACCCCAAGGAAAGTCAAATGACTGCGGTCAAGAGGATTCTTAGGTATTTGGTTGACACTCCCACACATGGTCTTTGGTATCCATCAAACACAACTTTTGATCTTGTGGGATATTCGGATGCGGATTGGGGAGGTGACAAAGTGGATAGAAAATCAACCTCAGGTGCTTGCCAATTCCTTGGTAGGTACCTTGTGTGTTGGTCTTCCAAGAAGCAAAATTGCATTGCCACCTCCTCCACGGAAGCGGAGTATATTTCCGCCGCAAGTTGTTGCTCTTAACTCTTATGGATGAGGCAATGTCTTAAGGATTTTGGAATTAAGATTAAGACAATGCCTCTTTTATGTGACAATGAGAGTGCTATAAAGACTGGTCACAATCCGGTACTTCATGGCAAGACCAAGAATATTGAGATTCGTTATCATTTTATTCGGGTTCATGTGTCCAATGGAGATATCTCGCTTTCCTATGTCAACACCAAAGATCAACTTGCCGACATCCTTACCAAGCCTCTAGATGTGAAGAGATTCAAGCAATTAAGGAGAGAGCTCAATATCATATGTGCAAGCAATTTTAGGTGATTGAAAATCTTGCATACACACCCCTACTAGACTCTTACTTGGATTCTAGATGTACGCATAGACATAGGGGGAGTGTAGCTCAATCAATGAGCCAACACTACCTCTATAATGCATAAATAAACAAATCATGCATAATGGTCATTTCATATGACATAATGTTCTTCAATGATGAGTCTCGACAATGCACCCAAGATATATCTTCGCGGTGTAATATCGAACATACTCATACATGGTGGCTAAGGCCACCGCTCAAAATTTGGTTGGTTTTCATATTTATAAGACATTTTGTGCTTCACTCATATGCATTTCCGTTCTTCACATTTCATTTTGCATCCAATGTTGCTTAATTCATCTTTTACCTTTCTCCATTGGATGGAAATGAAAAATCATCATACTCATATCATCATACTCATTTTATTTGTGCACATGGTCAAGTAAAACTTGCTACATAAAAATATGGTGCGCTAGAAACAAACATATGATAATTTCTTGTTATAACAACTAGTCTAAATTTTTATCTCAAAAAAAGGGAAAGGGAAAATTTCTTGTTATAACACTAGTCTTTTAAAAAAAGGGGGAAACGATTTTTTTTTTTAAAACAACCAGGCCTGGCCGGCACCCCAGGCCATCTGCGCCCGGCCCCGCTCTCTCACCCGCGACGGCCCCAGGCCGGGGGTCAGGTCGGCCCCTTCGGCCACATGCCCAGCCTCGCGCTGCCTCCGCGCCGGCCCCAGGCCGGGGGTCAGGCCGCCCTCTTCGGCCACCCACCCAGCCCCACCCTCCCCCCACGCCGGCCTGGCCGGCACCCCAGGCCGGGGCGCGTCGCACACACGCACGCACACCACGCACCCACACAGCCGCACCCCCACCCCCCCACACGAACCCAACCCCACTTCCCCTTCTTCCTCCCACCAACCACCACCATTAGAGCCCCTCTTGAAGCTCTCATCCCCCTCCCCCTACACCCTAGCCCACCCCTACTACTCAAATTTACGGATCCGCAAACCCTCGTCCTTCTCCACACTCTCCTCCCCACGGATTCATCTTTGGTGCACTATTTGGGGAGATCGGTCTACTTGATTTTCGGGTGATTTTTTTTTGGAAGATGGCCACCAACTCGGGTAATCTCTTGGGCCTCTACTATGTACAGTGTGTATGTGCTTACTCTCTGTCGGTGTACTAGTGTGGTTCATTAATTTAGGGTGTAATTTTTTCCCCTCATGTTCATACTAGATTTCACATTGTTCATATGCCACTAGCCATACACTAGATTCGTTACTATGCCATGATATTTTTACCTAGTGTGCTCCTCATGATGTAGTCTCGTGGTACCATGATTTCCTTTACTATGCCATGATAATCGTGCTCCCATGTCATGCTATGCCATAGTTCACAATTAACCACTCTCGTAGTATCATGCAAAATAAAAATTTATAATATCTATCATAATAAGAAAATTTTATAATATCTATCATAATAATAAAAAAATATGTTGTCCTCACTAGTCGTTTTTTGTTTTTCAACCGTGTCGCTATCACTCATATTCATGGACTAATTTTTTACTTCACACAAAGACCATGTGCACTCATTATCATTGTCCATATCCATGCATCATTTGTCTCAGGTGATTCCGATACCCACCGCTCTCTCCGTCCTCGCAAGAAGAGTGTTGCTGATGTTGCTAGGTCTACTCCCTCTCGGAGACAAGGTCCTTCTATTCCGGTCAATCCAGATGAACCCGTGGTCAAGAACTGGGGTGGTCTCAGTACCACTGACTTTGAGAATGCTAGGATGAAGTTCAACCCCTATGAGTTTGGTCAGAGTACTAGTGGCCGACCCTCGGTTTTATTGCAAGATGCATCAGGTCATGTATGATTTCATTATTGGCAAACTCCAGAACAGCTATGTGGACCAACACTTCTTTGATGTGGAGACAGCTCACACTCATTGGCCCCATGTCATGGAACTCATGGATTTTCACGGTATCACTCCTCTCATGGGTACCAATAATGCCCATCCATTTGCCCCTGAGTTGCTCAAGGAGTTCTATGCCACTGTTTTCTTATCATCTGGAGAGGGCTCAAGGAATCCTCGTACATTGACTTGGATGAGTGGTGGTTTTATGTGTGTTGCTCCCATGGCGGAGTTTGGTTCCCTTCTTGGCATTCCCTTGGTCAAATATGATGGTATGAACAACATTCGCATTCATGGTGATTCCAAGAATATTATGAAGGCCAAAGATGGTCTCCGTCATTGCTATCCAGAAGGTACCGGCTCTATGCACATCCCCAAAGTCAAGCACTTCTCTGAATATTGGTACATTGTGCACACCATTCTCCGCAATACCATCAATGTCAAGTATGGTGAGAAGGGTGAGGTCCGCAAATGGTTGATCAATCTTCTCTTTCACATTGACATTGCTATGAGGAACAAGAAGCCATTGGACATTCTGGATTTCATGTGGCATGAGATGAGGACCGTGGTTCGTGACAAGAGGGTACCCATCTATGCCTCCTATCTTCAGATTCTTATTGAGTCCAAGATCCTAGTTGGTCTCGTCAACAACTATGCCAAGGTGACTCCCAAGATGTCTGTCCTTATCACTGAGGCTGAGGCTGAGTTAGCTTATGCTCAACGCCCTAAGCGTACCCGCACACTGTCCTCAGAGCCTAGTACCTCTCAGGGTGTCCGCCGCTCTCCTTCTCCTGCTCCTACTGGCCTTGCTCCTGACACTTTTAGCATTAAGAGGGCACTCCAGAAGATGAACTGCTTTTTCATTGACAAGCAGCAGCAGGACTATGAGGCATATCGCAAGGGCAAGGCCTCTCGTCGCCATCAGCGAGCCATCATGACTGCCCTTCAGCTCCCACTCAACCCTCCTAGCTCAGATGAGATTCCAGAGGATAGGTGGAAGTCCCAGCACACATACTGGCTTGGCGATGACGCTAGCTCTCTCGGATCTTTTGCGGCTCCCTACACTACTACTGCTAGCTCCAGTCAGGCTCCTCCCGAGGACTTTACCGCGGCGGATGATGAGATGGAAGATGACGAGTGATTGTCCTTGCATCATCTTTCTCCCTTTTTAGTGTCCGATGCCAAGGGGGAGAAACACTCACGCATTGCATTGCATTTCATGCATCCATTTGTGTTTTATCCTCTCTATTGTTTTCTTTGATCTTAGTTGATGCTACTATTTGTGTGGTTTGTTGAACCTTGGTACTATTGTAAGACTATGTCTTTATTTACTCATCTCACTATCTATCTATTATGCGATGTGATATTTGATATGTTGAAGATCATAGCAAGGCTATTATGTTATCTATCTACTCACTATTTGATGTGATGAAGCCATAATGAGGGTAGTCTTTATCCATCTACCACTATGAGAAGAATGCCATGGTGAGATCTATCTTGTGTACAATACTATCACTCATCTAAAAGATAATATTATGCATATACATAAATACTCATTCCTAGTTCAAACTTGTTTCAACTTTCAACAAACACTTTGCCTATACATGTGCATCTATAATGCTAAATCATGTTTGGATAATCCTCACACTCCACATAGGTATATCATGGTTACATCACATACCCTATTATCCTATAAAACATAGTGTGAAAATAGAATTATGTTCGTTGCACTCCATATGATAATCAAATATATATGTCTCATGTTTGGGCACACAAATAGGGGGAGCACCACTATAATTTTTGTCTCTTCGCAAATAGCCATGATAAATTGTCATTTATGCAAATCCGTATGTTGTCATCAAACATCAAAAAGGGGGAGATTGAAAGGACATTGTTCCTAAATCTTGTTTTCGGTGTTTGATCACAACATATTAAAGGTCTAATGTTTACCCTAAGTTTACTCAGAGCCTATACTGGATAAAATGCAACCATATATCCCCGTGGACACTCATACGATGGAGAGCAAAAATGGAGAAAAGACTAAAGAAAAAGATGTAACACCCGGGGTTTTCCCCAATTTGTTTTGTTGTTTTTCTTTTTGCATCATGCATCATCATGAATTTCAAAGTTGCACCCTGTTTAAAAATTCATCAACTCTTATTTTCTAAAAATCCGTTTAATTGATTAATCAATTTTTATTAGAACCGAAACGATCTCTGAAAAATTATAAAGCAAACCCACAAAAAAAATAGAGTTGTGAGAGAGAGAGGGGCAACCTGCCCATTTTTTTTCGGCCCAACTAAGCCCAGCCAGCCCACCCCACCGAAATTCCTCCCCCTTAACCCTAATTCTTTCTCTCCCCTCACGAAAACACCCCCGCCGTCTTCTAGATTTATTTTCAGGTCCCTCCACTCCAACTGCAAAAAAAAAAAAAAAAAAAAAACACCGCACGCACGCACCCGCACGGAAGGGGATCGAGCGATCCCCTCCAGCGCTCGACCCCCTTCTTCCTCCCATCGCTCGTCGCCCTCTCTCTCTCTAGTTCCCTCCGGCCCGACGCCCTCGCCTCCTCTCCCGCCGGCAGCCGGCGCTGCTGCTCCCTCCACCGCCTGCCTCCCCCTTGCCTCCTTCCTCCTTCCTGGCACCGCTAGAGGCAGGGCGCCGGCGGCTCCTCCATGCCCCACCGCCAAGCTCCGCCCCTCCTCCCGCCGGCCGGCGCCGCCACTGCCTCCTCCCGTGGCGCCCCGTCCACCTCTCGAGCATGCCGTCGCCTCCCTCCTCTCCGGCCGTCCTCTGCCCCTTCCGGCCGTCGCGGCCATGGCGAACGAGGAGTCCCCCAAGTCCGGTGACCTGCCGCCCTACCCCGAGATTTCTCGCGGCGATTGAGGCGCTGGACGACAAGAACGGCTCCAACAAGGCGGCGATCTCGACCTACATCGAGGAGAAGTACGAGGACCTCCCCCCCGCGCTTGCCGACGGCGACGATGCGTGCCGGCATGGTCCTCCCCTTGGGCCCCACGAGGTTGGACGGGAGCTTCGGAACCGCGCCGTCTGGCGCTGCGCCCGACCATAGGGATCTGTGCGCAGGATGGATAGGAGCTCCGGCACAGCGTTGACTGGGCCGAAGAGGGCCGCCTCTGCGCGCGGAAGATGGGCGGTCGTCGTCCACCACATCACCCCTCAAAGGATGGCTCTATCTCGCGCTTGCTGCTTCAGGACAACCTGCGGACGGATGCTGCTGCTAGGCGTCGTCGACGGACACGCTCGACCATCAACTACGCCAGAGATCAATTGGCTGTGCCCGGGACAGCTTCTCGATCTTCTAGCTGTTTCCCCGAAGCTGATGCTGCCGATGAGGGGCTACAATTGTGCTGGTGCTGGAGGCCGGAGATCCCTTTTGTAAGATGCTAGCTAGGAGGACCTTTGGCTGCTGCACCTCTACTTGCGGAGGGGAAGCTTGCGCTGCATCAGGTTCGAGGCATCGTCGTCAAGTAGAGAGGTACTATATCGCCAACGCACGAACGACCGCCGACAAGATCTCCGTTCCGGGGAAAATACGACGACTGTGCAAAGGTCGACCCCGACCGGTACCGCATCGACAAGATCATCGCCAACAAGTACCGCCACCCCGAGAACCTCGGACCCAAACCACGACCACATCTACACCTTCGGCAATACCTCCACTTCATGACCGTCGTTATCTGCATTGTGTTGGCCGCCTTCGTGCGTGTCCGGGAGGTGATGTCGTGAACCCCGAAGACCGGAGAATCGCCCAGTTCGCCATCGACCACAAAGATCGGAACCACCAAGATCTTCTATACGGACGCGGCGAGTACCTCGACAACGACTACTTCGACTACTTCCACGACGATGATGTTGGGACGACTACTTCCTCGACGACACGAGAACGTCTACTTCCACTACTACATCTACTTCCTCGACTACATGAGAACGAACATCTACTTCCCCTACTTCCTCCACGTCCCGAAGTTTCCGGCGCCGAACCCGAAGATCCTCTCCACACGTGCGAACCCAAACCCTTATATATTTATGCCCTATTTTCTATAACGTATCAACTATATTTAAAATGTCATCGCATCATGTTTGCATTGCATCTTGTGGGTTTTGGGGTAATAATAATATCACCTAACAATTAATTATGGAATGAGTTGGAATAATTAAATATTGTTCCGGTTCCATTTAAAATTGCATAGCTCATCTTTATATTATCTCGCCATGTTAAACAACATTTAATCTTGATGGGTAAATAAATAACGTGAACCTCCTAAATGAAATGTTGGGCTTCCGGCTCAATTTAAATTGATTTAATTGCATAAATCATAACTAATTCATTTTAACTCCAAATTTGAAAAGTAAAATATGTTTTCCAATCAAAATTCTCTAAACTTTGCAAATATCAATTTTGTTTTCTGTTTTGAATAAATTAAATTGCTGAAAACAACTATTTCTTAATTAATGCATTTAAAATTGCTAATTTGATAACTTGCTCATTTTAATTCCAAATCCAACAAATAAAATATGTTTTCATACCAGAAAAATGCACTTAATCTGTTCATGCCATCCATGTTCATGTTTGCACCTTGCGTGTTGCATTTGTAGTAGTGTTATGTATGTTCACCTAATAAATAAATATGGAATGTGTTGGGGTATTTAATTCAACTGTTGCCCCCTTCCATGTAAATTGCCTAACTCATCTATTCCATTGTTGCCATGCTAACTAACAATTAAATTGATGGTTAGCTAAACAACCTGAACCAATTCCTATTTCTCCGGACTCCGGTTCCGATTAAATTGCTTAAGTTGTTTCCCCTGTTGCATCTTGCCATGTCATGCATATAAAATAGGATCATGCTGGATCTTTGCCGTAGAAGTAATTATTGCATCCGGTGTTTCTTTAGTTCGTTGCTTCTTCCCGGATAGGACGTTGAGATGATGTGAGCAACGACAAGTTCTGCTACCTTGCGGGATATCAGGCAAGTATACTCACTTGCTGCCAAATGGCTGCCTTTCATCACTTGTTACCGATACTTTCCGTTGTTCTTTTCTGCCAGCCTTAGTAGTAGTCGTTTCTGTTACGAACCTATCACATGAATCCTTTAACCCTGATATTGCCTCACCTCCACACCTATAACCATTGCTTGTGCCCGTGTCTTACTAGCATGCTTAGGGTTGTTTTGCTCGAGTCTGTTACCCGTTACTTTCTGTTACTACTCTATTATGTTCTGGGGGCTCGATGGTTAATCAATCAATCATGCTACTGTTATTGTTTAATAATAAATTTGATGATAAGGCACCGGCAGGAGGCCCTTGTGGTTTTGAGGCCTGCTAGTGTCGACCCTAATAGGAAAAGGGTCTTGTCTACTGATCCATGATGAGCGCACTACCCGCATGTGGGAAGCGAGTATGGGCGCCCCCCTCAATTTGACTCGATTCGCATCTCGTCCAAATCGCCTCATTTAGTTCAGGTTTTCCATTTGCTGCATGCATGATCTTGCGAGCCCTTGGATCCCGGGTGGAACTTTCGTAGTCGGCATATAGGAGGACACGTTCTTAGAGTGCTATGAGGGTCCATTTTCTTCTGGGCTCGATTAGCCGTGCGCCTAAGGTGCTTTGGGCTTGATGCGAAGAAGAGTTGGATTGTGTAGAGTACCTCGCTTGGTGGGGTGATCTCCCATCTGGCGGGTTATTCTTGCGTGTACGGCTAAATTGGTGCAACCCTGCAGGGATAATCTTCTCGAGAAGCCGTGTTTTCCGCGGTTATGGATTACTTGGTGAAAGTACTGGCTAACAAGTACTCAGGACAACTTAAACCTAATGATTAACAACCTTACACCCAATGATTAACAACTTGACTAGTAATAGGCTTATTGACACAATAATCTGAACCATCATCAACTCAACTGTGTGAGTTATCCTCGGATTGCTTCTTCGGATAAGGGGCGAGATCCAGGATGGGTTTGTTTGAAGTTATCTTTCAGTTGGTTACAATACTCGATCTTATCTTCTTTCTGTTAGCCGGAAGTTGTAGTATCTCTCTGTAGTTGGTTAGTGCAGCCCGCTGTCGCTTATTTGCAATAACCCCTTCCTTTCCGTTGAACCCAAAGTATTTGTATCTTGTGATGACTGGCTACGCCGGTATCTTGTGAGTATGGGTTTTATCCCCCTTGCCAGTACTTAACCGTACTGACCCACGAATCTCTTTCGTGGCTGCATATTCAACATTGCAGTCAACAGGTTTGAAGTCTGACGACGTTAGCTTGGGAATCCCTCCGGCTTGGCCTGGGCAGGGATTGGACGCTCTCGGTTATCTTCAGGACTCTTAGTCCAATTTGTATCTTGTCCGTAGACGGACGATATGTTGTTTCTTCCGCTGTTATTTGGATCTTTGTATTGTATCAGTTGTATCCCTGACTCGTTTGAGTCATCTTGTAAATCTCTTTTCTGTTGTTGTTGTTGTGGATTATTCGTGAACTGTTGTAATGTTATCATAAGTGGCAACCTGTAATCGGTTATTATGCGGATTTGGCGGGAATGCTGAAATCTGCATAGTGCCCGATCTCGGGGCGTCACAAAAGAGGAGAAGAAACAAGAAGAAAAGGAGAAAACAGGGGGGAGCAGGCCTCCCTGGCCGGTCTGGCCGGGCCCCTGGGCCAGGCTGGTCGGGCTGTACCCCGGACTCTATCTCCCCTCCACGCCGGCCCCAGGCCGGGTCGCCCGGGCGTGTGCCCGGCCCCAGCTGCTCCTCCACGCCGGCCTGGCTGGCCTCCCAGGCCGACCTGGCGCTGCCCCGGCCTCCCCTCGTCGCCCATGCCGGCCCTAGGCCGGGCTGTCCCAGGACGGGGTGGGAAGGGCCCTCCGGCCCGTCCTCTGTCCACGCCGGCCCCAGGCCGGGCCCCTAGGCCGGGGTGGGATTCGCCCCTGCCCTGGTCGCCCCAGGCCGGCCTGGCCAGCCCCCTAGGCCGGGGTGGGCTGCAGAGTGGGGGGTACCCCCCCCCAACGACCGTTTTCTCACCACCCCCCCGGGTATAAAAGGAAATGTTTCTTCTACCTTTAGACTTGTCAATCCCACTCACTCTCTCTCCACCATTGATTGACCAAGCTCAAGTTCAAGCAACTCCTCAAATCCCCAACCAAAGCTCGTGATACTTTGGGATTTGAAGGAGACACCACCGATCTACAACTACACCAAGTCGATTAGAAATCCACCCACTCATCCCTTAGGGGTCTTGTCATTCTTAGTTCATTGGAACCAAGAATCTTGTTTCTCTTAGCTCATCGGAGCCCGGAGGCTTGTTGATATCCCCGGTGCTCTTGTGCTCGTGGATTTTGCTTCTCAGAGTCTTGGTGGCTCTCGGGATTCGGTGAGGACCCTCCAATCTTGTGAAGTGTGCCTCATCTTTGTAAAGGTTCTAGTTGTCAACCTCAACGACAACATAGTGATTCGAGCCTATCCACATCGGTGGAAGGACCCCGCAATGACCACCACTAACTTCTTGAACAACCATGGTCCTTGTTGCATTACCTTGTTCCAATCCCCAAGACAAAAAAAATTGAAGGTAAAAATGTTGTCATCAACCTCCCGAAACTCCGGTTTATGGGCTAGACCCCAAACCCCTCTCAATGTGTCAAAAACAGCAGAAGCAACCACTCGTTTCGAGGTGTGTACTCTAGCAACCGCGAGCCACCTCGCTTGTTTTTTTAGATCTTGCAAATCTTCCGCCCCAATATAGACATCATCCAGTTCGCCCTCGCGTAGTTCAAGATTGCGCATCACCCTAGCCAAAGCCTCATCACCTTCTACTGTCTTTGTTTCGCTCCCAGAACCATCCTGTGAAGTCGCCATCAGACAACAATTCACCCGGTACTAGATACGATGCAAAACATAGCAGAAGCTTTCCTCACGAGCACGGATCCAACGTGTCCCCTCGATAACCCTTAAAGCAAACTTCTCACACCGATCCAGAATCGAATCCGCGATCGAAAACCAATCCAGAACCGAGTAGAACACCAAATCTCACCCCTAGGCGGAGAATCGCCTTGGAGGAGCCTGAACCCTAGAGACCTAGGTCGAAACGTATCCCAAAACGTTTTTTGGTGACTCACTTTACAGCCATCCATTTGGGTACATCCAAAAGGTTCATATGAACTCATACTAGTGCTAGAAACGTGACTAGTAGAATTGCTACTAGTGCCTCGTCCAGGACAAAATCGGTACAGCAAAAATAATGGACATGAACAACACATACGGCCCAACACAGCCCATCAATGTGCTGGATAAAATCTACTCCCTCTTATCCCATTTAAGTCTCGTGGGCTCTATACAATTTTATAAGGTGCTAGCTCATTTTCATCGGAGGGAGTAAATGAATTTTCTATCCCTAGCACATTTGATGATTGTGCGTTGCCGCCTTCGTGTCGCGACCGGGTCGTCGTTGCCAGCTCACTGGATCGACGGCGCATCGCTGCTCCACGGTCGTGCCCCCGCTTCGCCGCCGGCTCTTTGGCGCGTCGCTCCGGGCTCGCGGGTCCGGGGGCTGCTTTGACAGATCTTTGGCCAATGGATATTTTTTCGATTCAACGAGACTAAGAGTTAACCGGAGTGATGAGTTTATTCAGTACCGCAGAAGCCAGATTTACCCTTGCAAAAGATCAGTTATGGTTTGGTTTGAGTGCAGTGCATTATCAACGATTGATTGGCATATATCAATCATTCGTGAATTTACTTAAGTTGATTGGCTGAACCAATTAGGTAAATGCTGAAACTAGATGATATATATGGATTTGTTCAGCATGGGACAGAGATGGATCTTGTCGTCCATGCATATATAACAAACAGGGAAATTTCTGAACGGACAGACAATATTACCGGCCATGCATGAACCGTGCGGAAGGCAATCGTCCGGCGTTCCGAGTGGCCAGCTCTGTCCGCGGCAAAGCCCAAAGGGCGGACACAACAGTGTGTACGCATCGGCTCCGCCGGCCCTGGAGTTGAAAGGCAGGCGCTACGGGTGCAGGGGCCGTCGGTGGCACCGCCAGAGAGTATAAAAATCCGTGAACGCTATATACCCCTTTGCGAGTTGTATATTTGCCTCGCCCGTGTCGGATTTCGTCTTGGGCTGGCCCAACTAGGTACACGTATTCTCTGTTCTTTCCTTCTTCACAAACGATCGGGCCAATGTCTTAAACATCCTACATGCAGGGACGTCCTGCACGAGCTTACACAAGGCGTCATGCACACAATGTTACAGGAACATGCATGCGATGATTAATAACAGGAAAAGAAACTAGAACAAGATTACACGCTGCTCAGTTTTTCCAAGATTTTGTTTTATTTTCTGAAAAATATATGTATATTTTTCCACGTAATACATGAAAATATTTTAAACCCCGCGACAGTCATTTATTTAGTTTGAATTGCTTTCACGGCATGTTCACGTAAGAACATTCTTTCTATACGGCAAATTTTTTTTACACTGCGAACCATTATTTTGAATTGCTTTCGCGGCATTTTCACCGATACTTTTCTGTTTATCGTCATTTTCTGTTCACTGTTATTTCTCTTCACATGTACTTTTACTTCATCGATATTTTCTGTTTAAATGCATTTTTCTTTGAGTATCGTTTTTGGTTCATCGCCATTTTTTGTTCACTATTATTTTTCCTTATGTATTTTTGTTTCATAATTAGTTTACGTTCACCGGAACCGGAATTTCTGTTCACCGACATTTTTGGTTCACTGTTATTTTCGATTCACATGCATCTTTAGTTCAGTATTATTTTTGGTTTACTATTTTTCTTGGTTTGCGTGCATTTTTTAGTTCACTATTATTTTTAGTTCACCGATATTTTAGTTCGCCGCGATTTTTGATTAACTATTTCTTTTTCAGTTCACATGAAGGTAATCACTAAAAAAAGGGAAGCCTTCCGGAATGGCACCCGCGTTCGCTGTCGTGACGACACTTGTCGCGTTTTCACTTCTCGTGCACTCCCCTCGCGACAAGTGTCACCTTCTCCTTCCTCCCGGCCCCCGACAGGTGCTTGCATGCGCGCCAAGTGTCACCACGGGAGAGTTTTGGTTGGATTTTTCCCTTCCCCCGCGCGGACGGGAGACAGGTGGCACGCATTTATTTCGAGATCCGTTTTTTAGAAATAAAATATCTCGATAACCGTATTTCGAAAGTACAAACCGTTTATCATATTTGAGATCCTCGCATCGAGATCTTCAAAACTAGATCACATGTTGATAGGTTTCGAGAAACTTTTCGTTCACTATTTTTTTTCACCTTCACATGCATTTTTAGTGCACTGTCTGCATTTGCTGTTTAGGGCATTTTTGGTTCACTCGCACGTTCGTTCGCTTCACCCAAATTTTAGTTCATATCAACCTTTTTAAATTTTATTTTAGGTTAACTATTATTATAATTTAAATATGAATATTCTTCTCAAAATATGAAAAACATTTTTTTTAAATGAACATTTTTTCGAAATCAGATTATTTTTTTAAAATCGGAAGAAAAAGATAAAAAGAAATACGAGACACGCATGCATTGGGGCGTCGGTCGCGAATTGCTATTTTTTTGTGTGGAACGCCAGTGCGAGCGACTGGGCCAGACCCATATAGTGGAGCGATGTGAGCGAGTTGAACTGCGCTTGTTTTTTTAGTTGAACCACGCTCTTTGCTGGGAGAATAATCCTGCATCTAGTTCGTGAGCGAGGCGAGTGTTCCGACCGCCTCAAGCGATACATAGTCGGTCCCAAAAAATTGGCGTTGCCAAGTTGACTTACAACTTAACAGGCTCTTTGAGCCTCAACATCATAACGGGAGGCTAAAAATAGGGAAAACGCTCGGTTACCCCGGAGGATCGCGTCGTGCGCGTCCTCCGGTCTCTCCCAAGGACACACGTCCTTCGCGCGCTGGCAGACAGCTGTGACGCAGGGCCCACCACGGCGGGAGCGAAGACACCATATCCTTTCCAGGCTCTCTCGTGTCCGCACGTTTCTATCCGACATTTCTCTTCTTTTTTCTTTTTCTCTCTCCCCACGCGAGCTCGCGAATACACGCATCGCCCAGCGCTCCCCATCTCGAGCCTGGCTCAGCCTGCGTTGCTACCAGGGTTGGCCAGCGCCGCTCGCCGTAAAAGGGTTGGCCGGCGCTGCTACCAACGGCGAGCAACGGTGCTGCAGATGGTCAACGGCGGAGCTTCAAAGCGCCACACCTTAGTTGCTTCAAGGACGGCGCCCCGAGCTGCTCTTTTTGATGATTTTTTTGCTATTATCTTTGTACGGATTTTCTCTTATAACTATTTTTTTTTTGCTGTTATAGTTCTATGGATTTGTTCCTTAGGATGAATTTTTTTCTATTATCTGTTCTATGGATTTTTCTCATTACGGTGATTTTTTTTGCTATTTATCGTTCTAAGGATTTGCTGCTTAGGATGATTTTTTTTTGCTATTATCGTTATATGGATTTGCTCATTACGGTGATTTTTTTGGCCATTTATCGTTCTATGGATTTTGCTCCTTATGGGCGAGCGGAGGTGCTTCCGTGGGCGAGCGGGAGTGCTGCCGCCGGCGAGCAGAGGTGCTGCCGTAGCCGCGCGGATCACATGATCGGAGGCCTCCGAGAGGATCGAGGCATCGGATCCTCCGGAGGACGCTCAACATCGTCCTAAAAATAGAGAGGAAATTTTCTATAATACCCATACGTGACAACCGCTGGATGAATTCATACCGGTCCTATCCCGAGGCCCTGGTACGTCTAAAACGTATCTACTTTTCTAAAAAAAATTGCTATTGTTTGCCTTGAGTTTTGGATACAACTAACACGGACTAACGATGTTTTCAGCAGAATTACCTTGGTGTCTCGTTTTTGTGCAGAAAAATCAACTTTCGGGAAATTGCCCAGAAAAGACCCCATTGAGCTGATATCACCAGAGGACCCCGGGAGCCAGAAGGACACCTGGAGGGAGGCCTGGAGGGGATGGCTGTGACGACCCCTGGGCGCGCCCCCTAGGCCGCGCCGTCAGGTGGTGAGGGGGCCACGTCCACCCCCTCGGGCTCCCTTTCGACTACATATGTCTCGTAAATCTAAAATGCGAGGGGGTTCGTCATATTCCACAGAAACACAACAGAGCGTCGTCGCCGCCTAGAAACCAAATTCGGGGATCAGAAATTCTTGTTCTGGCGCCCTGCATGGACGGGGATTCGAAGGAGATCATCGCCATCGACACCGCCACGTCTTCTCCATCAACCATCCATGATTCACCCCGTCCATGTGTGAGTAAACACCGCTGTAGGCTGAGAGAGATGGAAGGGATTGGATGAGATCGATCATGTAATAATGCCAGATTGTTAGGGCATAGTGCCTAGTATCCACTATTAGTGTTTTCTACCGTTGTTGCAACTTGTTATGCTTAATGCTTGTCATTAGGGCCCGGGTGCCATGATCTTAGATCTGAACATGTTATTGTTTCATGAGTATAATTATGTTTCTTGATCATATCTACAAGTTGTTTACACATGTCATTGTCCGGAACCCGAGGCCCCAAAGTGACAGAAATTGGGACAACCAGAGGGGATGGCTCTGATGTGAGGATCACATGTGTTCAGGGAGTGTTAATGCTTTGCTCCGGTGCTTTATTAAAAGGAGCACCTTAATTACCAATAGTTTCCCGAGAGGCCCCGCTGCCACGGGCTGGTAGGACAAAAGATGTTGTGCAAGTTCCTCATTGCGAGCACGTACGACTAAATTGAAACACGTGCCTATGGTTTGCCTAGAACTTGGATGCTTTATTATTATTATCTGCAATGCCCATGTTTAGATTATTACATGACCTTTGTTATCCAAGCAACGCCCGTTCATCCATTACCTCTATGCCTACGGTACTCCCATCGTGATGTTTCCCGCGATTGCTACTGCTGTTACTATTTTATTCCTGCTGTTATTTTACTACTACTACTGCTGCTATAAAACCGTTACCACTTATAAATTGTTGCGAGCAAGTCTACTATCAGGTGCAGCTGAATTGACAACTCAGTTGTTAAGGCATATAAATATTCTTTGGATCCCCTTGTGTCGAATCAATAAATTTGGGTTTTACTTCCCTCGAAGACTATTGTGATCCCTTATACTTGTGGGTCATCACACCCCCGGAGCCAGAAGAAGAGCCGGAGAGGGGCAAAGGGGGCCCACACCATGATTGGGCGCGCCCCCTAGGCCGCGCCGCCTGGTGATGTGGTGGCCCCAGCCACCCTCTCGGGCTTCCCTTTCGACTACTTATGCCCCGTAACCCTAGAACAGAGGGGGGTTTGTCATATTCCAGAGAAACACCACATAGCGCCGCCCGAAACCTCGAAACTCAATTCGGGGTTCAGAAGTTCCTATTCTGGCGCCCTGCCGGGACGGGAATTTGGAGGAAATCATCGCCATCGTCACCGCCACCACTTCTCCTTCAACCATCCATGATTCCCCCATCCATGTGTGAGTAATCCCTGCTGTAGGCTGAGAGGGATGGAAGGGATTGGATGAGATCGATCATGTATAATGCCAGATTGTTATGGCATAGTGCATAGTATCCGTTATTAGTGCTTTATATCGTTTTGCAACTTGTTATGCTTAATGCTTGTCACTAGGGCCTGAGTGACATGATCTCAGATCTGAACATATTATATTTTCATGAGTATAATCATGTTTCTTGATCATATCTTCAAGTTGTTTACACATGTAGTTGTCCGGAACCCGAGGCTCCAAAGTGACAATAATTGGGACAACCGAGGGGATGACTGTGATGTGAGGATCACATGTGTTCATGGAGTGTTAATGCTTTGCTCTCGTGCTTTATTAAAAGGAGCACCTTAATTACTAATAGTTTCCCTTGAGGCCCGCTGCAACGGGCTGGTAGGATAAAAGATGTTGTGCAAATTTCTCAGTGCGAGCACGTACGACTAAATTGGAACACATGCCTATGGTTTACCTAGAACTTGGATGCTATATTATTATCTATCTGTAATACTCATGTTTTGATTATCATATGAACTATCTTATTTATGCAACGCCCGTTCATCCATCCCTATGCCTACAGTATTTTAATCCTGATGTTTCCCACAATTGCTACTGATGTTACTATTTTACTCCTGCTGCTGTTATAAAATTGTTACCACTGATAAACTGTTGCGAGCAAGTCTACTTTCAGGTGCAGCTGAATTGACAACTCATATGTTTAAGGCTTATAAATATTGTTTGTCTCCCCTTGTGTCGAATAAATAAATTGGATTTTACTTCCTTCGAAGACTGTTGCGATCCCCTATACTTATGGGTCATCAGGCCCTATTGGCTCATCGTTTATTAGCAGATACCCCCGTGAAAAATTACGAAATTGTCCACATCTTGCTCAAATTACGGAGCACCACAGGTCCATAATATTTAATGACCAACCAAGCGAGCCCTGAGTAGTAGTAAAAGGTACCGTAGAACTGGCCCCACATAGGCATGCATGCTTGATTTTGGGCTATGTGCATATTTCTTCGAGTCTAACGAGAATTATATTGCACAAGATGCACTAGACTGTAAGAAAAAACCTTATGCTAGCTACGACCTTAATTCATGGTCGTAATTCCTCCGCATACACCTGGAGTAATGTACATGATTACATGATATGTTCAATATGCTCTCCTATTTGATTCATAGGATAGGAAAAGTATGGGATAGGAAAAACATAGGATTGCAATGTCATGCCCACTTCAATCCTACAGGATTTTCTATGCACCAATATTTGTTTGATTCCATCAAAAGAATTGTAAAAGAGATTGTAGTGGATGTTTGATTTCCTATAGAAAGTAGTACAAAATTTCTATGGAAAAAAACTTATAGGATCCGATCCTACAAATCAAATGGTCAAGTTAGGAAAATTTCCTGTAGGATTGAATACTCCAAAAATAACACAATTCCTTTAAATCAAATGAGCTCTAAATGGATTTCCGATCACTCAGTGGATAATTTTATAGCTTATCACAATTTCTAGTTTGTCCACCTCTCTGGTCTTATCCACTACGTTACTCTTACTCTCGGTTGACGAAACCATCACTTAGAAATGTGATCTACACAACAAGCTTGACGTATATGGATCGATTCATTAGAGCGGCATCTTGCCCCTTCATGGCCATCATCTGAAGGACCTAGGCCCCTCCGAAGTGTAGTTTCTTTCCATGGCTTGCCGTCCAAAATGTGTTGTGGAACTCCGACCGTCTGGCCGTTAGGGGATGGCCTCATCAACCTGCCAAGTCCGCATATGTCAACTAGAGACGGAAAGGCACATTTTATTCGAGTGTCGGTGCTATAGGAGGATTTGGTCTGACGATGGTTCCTGGCTCCACTACCCTACACTCTTGCGCATGTTTGGCTTGGCCTGGCCTGGCCTACTGGTTTTAACTATTTTAAGCCAATGGCCGCCATATAGTTATCATCTCATAAGGGTCTGAAAACAACAACCATCCTCATCACTTGAGAGATTTGGAAGGAAAGAAATCCATTCTATTTCAGTGCATCAAAGATGAGGGCAAAAACTCGATCTTTGCTAGGGAAAAGAAGTTGACATAAATCATCAGCTGATTCTTTTTGAGTTGTAGTGTCTCCTTTTTATTTGGCTTAGTGTTGTTTGTGTTTGCTCCTCCTATATCAATTTAAAATGAAAATCTATTGTCTTCTTTAGAATATAAATCTCATTAAAATCATTATATCCGTCGCAGGGTCATAGCCGCACTTCCAAATGGCATATTCATCGTCCGGAAAGAGTCGCAACATACGTCGCGTACCCCCCTTTCTCCTCATGTTGAACTCCTAGCAATATTTAAAAAAAATCTAGCTAGTTGTTTTAAGCGCTAGCTTGTTTTTCGTTCTTGAGAAAAATTGCGTACTTTTTGTTGATATGGAGGAAAAATATTTGTTGCGTCCATTAATTAAGCAGAAGATAGTTGCACGGTTAATTAATTCAAAACATAGTGAAAACCATCACAAACTGCTGAGGAGCACCCAAAACAGATCCACGCACGCCACAACATAGAGGGTCTTGTTAAGGTAACAATGTGGTGTCATCGTCATCAGTTCTCCCCACACCCTTGTCGCCCTCTTGAAATTCCAAAAAAACAACTCTAAATTCTCCAAAGACGAACTTTGACCCAACCCTCTCCATATAGGTTGAGCGGAAACACCAAGAAGGCCATGCCATAACTCAGCCACCCGCGTCGAGGCACCGCAAATATCACTGTCAAGGAAAGCTCCAAAGGAGAGAAATGCAAGGCTAGCACTGCGAAAGACCACCGAACATACCACATGTTGTGTGTCATTGTCTCCGCAGAGGTCCCGCTCTCGTAGTTCCAACTTTACAACAAAACAGCAACCCGATGCAATCCCGGGAACACGTTGGAGAGGAGCCAACTACCACAACCATTGTGACGCTTTAGACTTCGCTTGCCCCATCATTGTTGCCACAAAAACCTTGACGCCAACACCGCCGCCTTCCATTGGTCAGATAAAAAAGGATCAAGGGTTTCCCCTGGAGCTGCAGCACTGATCAGATCCATATGGGAGGGGCATGGTATCAAAGAAAGGATGCTAACCCAAACGTTAACGACGTTCGCAACTGCCAGCATCACTGGGAATTCACCCGAGCTCCCCACACACACCAACAGTCGCACATCAACCCAAACTGCCGCTGGAAAGCTCACCAACAAACCACTGCCACGACATGTCGGCCACCTACACACCAGGACATTACTCGACCTCAATGTCGCCGATAATCCAGTCAACCACCACCAGCAACGAACCTGTCCGTTGACAAAGAAGCACCGACATACGTCGTAGTCTGTTGCACCTCGCAGAGGTCAACAGTGGCCAAACTCGGGCACGGGGGGCCATATCCAAAAACGGATGACGGGACGCAATACCACCAGACGCAACGCGAGCCACCATGCCCTGTCGAGCACCATGCAGACAAGGTACAAAGGAGCATTGACCGAGGCCAGGAACCACCATGGTTGCAAGACGCAGCTAAACTTTAGTTGCGCCAACATCCACCACGCACGCCACCGCATCCGTCGGAGATTAGATATGCTGCAATCAACACGGAGGCGTCGGCCTTCCACGTCTCCTATGACCCTTTGCACGCCACACCGGGGAATAACACACCTGCACCACCACGTAACCTCCTCTGCCCCCTCCCCCGAGCCCCTTGCATGTCGTGCCCACACAACACATCTATGCCGCTAGCCCCGAACGCACCTCCCCTCGCGAAGCCACACCCCTGCACTCGTCACGCCCACACCACACATAGATAGTCGTCAAAAAATGCATAGCTAACTAAGTAAATATTTGATGATAGAGATCATTTGTTCTCATGAACTGTACCAATCGACATCCCCGGAACATCTCTCCTATCCTTAGAAGCAGCCAACGAGGCAACTTTTACGGCTATGTCTCCGACAACAACTCCTAACAGCCCATTGGTCGCCGATGGTGGGGGAGTTGCCGGATCCCGTGTTTGGATATGTTTTGGCTGTAAAATAGGGTATTTTGCTTAGACAGGGTCTCCGTTCGTCATCCCCTCCCTCTTCGATGTGGTCTATGGTGGTGGAGAATAAGTTGTCTTCGAGCGATGGCGTCGAGGTGGTAGCGGTGACGCAATATGAGGGTATGTTTCTCCCCATCCTACGCATTCTACGCCGGTGTGTGCTATGGGAATGTACAATGGTTATATCTTAGCCTTATCAGTGATGAGGTGGAGGAGAGAGAAATGAAAAAAAGAGTCTAGTCTTATCTTAGCTAAGAGATCATCTCTTAGCACAATTTGTCTCACCACAAATTTAGGGATATCTAATTAACAGAGATAAGACTAAGATATAACCCATTGTACATCATATTTTATTGTCATATCTTAATTACGTGGTAGGTATAAGATAAGACTTTCTTATCAACCATTGTACATTCCGTAAGAATCGGTCAAGGTACATGTTGGATAAGTGTATAGTAGTCTTGGCTGGTGGTTAGCCTTGAGCGGCGCTAGCAGTGCGAAATGCGATTTTGCTCCAAGATTTGGAAGGCGTTCATATGGCGATGGACCTGACATTTTTCGAGACTCGATGAGTATGGGGATGTTCCCTTGCCAACATACCATATAGACATGGGCTCTGCCAACGGCGGACCTCTTCTTCGGCTCACAAATTCCTTTGAGGTGATGGTGTTCCTTAGCGTCCAATGACTTTGAGCGGCAGCGACGACAATTGCAGAAAGATCCATGGTATGTTTGTATTTTTTTGTTTCATCATGGTCTTTTCTACAAAGTTTTTAGAGTTATCTTGTTTTTCGTTCTTTCTTTAGGGTTTCCCTTGTGAGTAATGTATTTGGATTTGATGAATAGAATGAATAGACAGTTGAAAAAAATCTAGTAATTGACCGTGTCTTTTCCGAGGCCAATACATGGTGGGGCCCAACAACATTAAATCTTCCTAGAGACGGATAGACCGATGCTTCTAGGGGTGGAAATAAAACTCGGAACTCATGAGCTTAACAAGTATTCAAAAACTCGGCTTAGATCAGCTCGAACTCGAACACTAATGAGCTGAGTCGAGTTCTATTTTTCAGCTCGTTAAGGAAACGAGTTTAACGAGTCGAGTTGCGAGTACTCGATAAGCTCGTTAATATCCTTACATTGATATGCTAAATCATAGATTAGTCGATACCAAATAAAATCTAAAACCTTAAAGACAAAAAATATAGGAGCATTCAGACAAAAGTCTCCAAAATATACTAGGAGAGGCATCAACAATACCACCTTCTTGTAATCATGCTCCATAATTAACTCATTATGTTTTTCAGTTTTCTAGTGAGGTTATCAGGCTTACTGAGCCGGCTCGAGTATTTATCGAGTCGAGCCAAGCTATAGTTTTTTGCTCGTTAAGTTAATGAGTCGAGTCAAGCAAACTCGTTAACTAATGAGTATTTACGAGTTGAGTCGAGTCGAGCTGACTCGATATCCACCCCTAGATGCTCCCAGGTCCAGCAAACTTAGGAAGCGAACAGCAGCAATTTCCTATATGATGGTAATTGCGTCCATTAGCAGTGCGACACCCACACAAAGAGTTGTGTGTGTGTGGACCTTCTCGTTTTATTTAGTTCACTTATTTACTGTTTTTCTTTCATTCTGTTTTTTCATTCTATGCTTTCATTTTTGTTTCTTATTTTATTTTATGTTTACGTTTTTTCGTTTATGTTTATAAAATCATATACTCTCTCCGTATCAAGATGTAAAATGTTTTAGCTTTTTTTAGACAACATGTATCTAGACATATTTTAGTGTGTAGATTCATGTATCTTATACTAAAACAGGTCTAGGTACGCGTAGTTTAGCAAATGTTAAACCATCTTACATTTTAATATAGAGGGAGTAGATTTTTTTATTGCGTTGAATGTGAACAATCTTTTAATCATTTGTACAATTATTTTAAACTGCATGAACACATCTTAACCGCATGAATGGCTATTTTTAACAACTTAAACATTTTATCGAGCTTCGTGACCAATTATTTCAACTGCTCAAACATCTTTTTAACGGCACGAATAATTATTTTTATTTAATTTTCTTAAAACTCGTGAACCTTTTTTTCCTCTTCATAAGAACAATTTAAAAAATTGTACAGATATTTTTTTCAACCAAGCGAACAATTTTTTGAAATATATGACCAATTTTTAAGACCTCCTGAAAACTTTTATAAACTCTATTAGAACCAAGAACAATTATAAAAAAACTAGTTGAATACTCGTGCGTTGCCACGGTCAACAAATTTAAACCTAGACACATTGATCAAATTATTTGTGATTCATGTGCATCACATAAAGATTATACTTTATTGCACAAAAGGTATCTTCTCTTGTTACAGATTTCCTTATTTCTATACTATGTCTGACTTCAAGTTATCCTTGCAAAGTACTTTGAACTGAAATATATGGTTTTGGACCAAAAAATACACATGTATCTATAATAAATTCATATCTCATTCCACCATACCCTTGGTCTAGTGAAGTAAATTCTCGTATAGCCACAATTTTGCCACAAAATAACCAATACCACCCTTCATCTTTTTTCTTTAGTCCATCTTGGATTACAACCAATTATTTACCCAATGACAAAAAAGGGTGTAGCCATTGACACATCGGTCGACAAAAAAAACATCTAGAGCCGACCTTCCAGTCGTGGCAACCTTTATATACAGAAAGATCTTAGATATCTGTGTAGGCATGTCACTACCGGACTAATGCACTCCGCTCAGTTCAACACCCTAAAGAGGGTGAAACAGACATTGAGTCTGACCTCTTGGAGATCTACTGGAATAAGATAATAACCACTTTATTATTGTCTCTCGGGCATATTCCCTTCACTTATGACTAGTGTCTAGTAATTAAGAGTGCATATGTGTTGTTAGAATGTCGTATGTGTTGTTTTGTTCATTACGCGGTATTGTATGGTGGTATCTGCCTCCGAAGAATTTATTTGGATCGACTTGGCACATGCTCACACATGTTAAATACTATAAACAAAGACTATAAATCCTCGATTATATTTTGGTTCAGGGTAATAATATTACATCCATGCTTAATTCAATGTTGTTTTGTCGCAATGCATGATTATGACCGTCACTGAGTCTTTTGCTAGCCTTCACCGGTACTGAGTTTTAGCTCTATTCGCGCATTCAACTCCTTTAAACCAAAGTTATTACATTGTGTCCACCATATCTACCTATGCATACTATTTTATAGCCATTTAAGTAAATTGCTCGTGCGCTACTTTAAACTTTCAAAATTATTAAGCCTATTTTGTGTTCCTGTTATAGCACAAGAGGAAGTAGTTTAAAACTTATCATATCCTATGTCAAGCAATGTTCTTCTTTCTTATTCACCCAATGAGTATGTAATATGTGATCATTTTAATTCCAATAGATCTTCTGCCAAATAATATGAACTTAAATAATAAAGAAAGGCACTTCCCCATGGATTTATAATTATTGGCACGCACCCGTGAATTTGGCTAGCCATGGTTTGTGTAAGACAAGGGGAGTGTCATTCATAAAGAAAGAAATGTGCTAATGGAAACCTCTATGAAAGGTATATAACTTTGCTTGACATGAGTTATGATAAGTTTTTCACTATAATGCGTTAACATAGACATACACCTCTCTCAAAATTATATTTTCAATATGCTCTTCTTTGTAAAATGAAAATCTCTAGCACATGAGCAATCCTTGCTGCCCTCTGTAAAGGGTCCTTTCTCTTATATCTAGGATGAGTCTCCATCTTCTTAGTTAATGCACCAATTAGGAGATCATAATTATCATTATGACTATAATGTGCATTGTCCATAAATATTATTGATTGAAGCATGTTTACGGTATTGTTTCTCTTGAAATTAGTATATCTAGTCATGACTTAACCTTTGGAGGTGCCTCGACATTATGTTTTGCTCCATATTAAAGGGAAAACGATATACCATCTTACTATACTCAATTATGATCATTGCAATCTAGTTGATGTTTTAATTTCATATTATTACCTCTTAATTCTTTGTACACTTTTCATGAGCTAGGATGAACTCATAAGCTTTATTATCCTTATAGAAGTTATCGTGCACTTGTTAAATATTGATCATAGAATAGTCCTATGCACCTCATATGAAGAGAAGTGTTTGCCAAAGTTTTCCTTATCGCGGACTGAATTTCTTGGGGGCAAGAAATAAGCTAAGCTTGGGGGAGCTGACACGTCCTAAACGTATCTACTTTTACAATCACTTTTCTTGTTGTTTTTACCTCTAATTTGCATGATTCGGATCAAACTAACACGTGTTGATGTTGTTTTTAATAGAATTACCCTTTGTGTCTAATTTTGTGCATAAATCAACTTTCCCAAAAAAATTCCAAAAATTCACGGAAAATATTTTTCACCGGAAGACTCTCGGAGCCATAAGGGCTGATGGAGGTGGGACCTGGGGCCACGAGGGGGCACCAGGCGTGCTTCTCCTAGGTCGCGCCTGCAGGTCGCCTCGCGTCCTAGGACCACCTCCAAGCCTCTACTTTGGTATTTATGTCGCTTCGTCCCCGGAACGGAGAACACCTGAAGGATTTTTCCCAAATACCATTCATAGCTCCGCCGCCATCCGAAACCCTAGTTTGGGAGACAGAAGTTCCTATTATGGCACCCTGCTGGGATGGGGATTCGAGGGGTGGTCAATGCCATCGTCATCACCAACGCCTCTCCATCAACCCTCCATGATTTCCCCTTTGATGAGTGAGTAATTCCCCGTTGTAGGTAGAGGGGATGGCAGCGATTGGATGTGACTGATCATGTAATAGTCCATGAGATTGATAGGGCATGATGCCTAGTATCCACTTGTTGTTAATTATCGTTGTTGCAACTTGGAGTGCTTAATGCTTGTCATTTAGGTCCTGAGTGCCATGATTTCAGATCTGAACATGTGTTTTCATGAATATAAATGTTGTTTTGTATCATATCTACAAGTTAAATGCACCTATTATTGTCTAAAAACCGAGACCCCAAGGTGACAGGTTGGGATATCATTGGGGATGGATTTTAATTTGAGGATTACATGTATCCATTGAGTGTTAATGCTTTGATCTGGTACTTGGTGAAACAAGTACCTTAATTACCGTGAGTCCCAAAGTAGCCCCGCGTCAACGGGATGGTTGGAAAAAAAGTTTTGCAAGTTCTTATTGCAAACACGCACAATTATTTCCGGGATACATGTCTATGATTGTTAGTGACTTGGATGCTCTCTTTTATATATTTGTGTTGCCTATGTTCTAAACTTGTTATAAATCCCATGTAACCTATTGCCAAAAATATTTGCAACTAATTTGGGTGGATACAGATTAGAAGTTATTTGGATATGAGACCAAATAGTACTGGTCTACATTGCAGAATTTTAAAAAAAATCTCTACGTATTCTGCCAAGATCACTATGCAGATAACGAGGCATTCCCATACATGTAAGGATCAACATCAAGAATCACCGGGCAGCAGATTCGATGTAGTCATAGAAGAGATCTGAACCATCATAGATCCTTACAACTAGGCCTAGTTGTAAGGATGTCGCTAAGTCTTCCCACGTCAAGGATCACATGTGTAATCCCTCATATGATGTGCACGCGTACACTCGTGTCAACCCGGCAGCGCTTCGCCGTTCAGGATTCGGCACCAACGAAGAGAGATAGTCTTCCGGTGTTGCTAATTGGTAACACTAATCAAGTGTGATTAGAGCTATTTATGAATCTGGAAGTTCTCAACACATGAGAGAAAACTATAATTAGAGCTAGGTCTAATTGGGAGAAGACACCTCAAAATCCAGTTAGAAGAGACTCTAATTCAATCAGATGGGCTCTAATTAGAATCTCTAATTATACCCTCTAATTCTACTAGAGAGAGTCTTGAGAGCTAATTGTGTGTTTTGCTTTGAGCCTTGGGGTGCTTTGTATACTGGGAGGGAGGAGAGACTTGCCAAAGGGGAGAGGGAGGGGTCCTAGTTGATCTAGGAGGAGGTAGCCGCACCATCAAGGTGGCCACACCTCCCTCCCCTAGCCCAACTCGTATTGGGTGAGGTGGAGTCAACCTCCCTCCTTCCCTTTTTATTTTTCTCCCTTTTTTTTTGACCATGAGTACCAACTTGTGAAGTCACTGGGGCCACCTGGCAGCCCCCTAAATTAGGGTTGGCCCACGAGGGGGATATCTGCCCCCTCCCGGTACCCCCCTTTATATGGAAAGTCCTCGAAACTCGTCCGGAACCACTTAACCCATACAGATAAAATCATCGATATTATCTATCGATGTTATAAACATATTTCTAAAATCCCGGGACAGCTCATATCTTCCGTTACCTCTCAAATAAATTCCGCCTAACATTGGCATAATTTCTCTCTAATAGTAACTTCCCGAAACCACTCCGATTGACACCGGACTTGTTTCTGTGACATCGTAACGACATAGAACATTCATAAAACTAATAAAAACATATTAATTCACTCAATTAAAGTATGGCACGTCTTAAAGCGTGCGACATGTAAAGGCTCGATAACACACAGACATGTTCGGGAATTTACCAAAAAATAACCAATAGCGGGACAGTGGACGGCCATGATGGCTCATGTGTGTCCCCGAAGAACGAGGGAAACTTATAAGTTACTCATTACACGTATTCCCTTAACTTCACCATACCAACGATATCACGAGGTGGGGCTATATGATTTCATCCGAGCAAACTCTTTCATCATAACACATAAAACTTGTTACCGATATTGTTCTATTTTCTCATGCATATCCCCGACGACCTTGTGATAAATCACACTGTGTCTCGCCAGACGATACGTCATCGGTGATACTGAGAGGGCCCAGAGTGCGTATATCTCTATCGTCTAGAGGAGTTAAGTACTAGTCTTGAACGATCTCAGTTCCATTACACTTTCTAGGTCATACCTAGATATCATTGTTATGATCCCGAGTTACGGCAAGATGGTTGATGAAATTCAAAGTATAACTTTCAATCGTGCGGTCACTAGATATTCTCATAGTATAGGAATTATAGTCAGTGAAAACTTCATATGTATTTTCTGAAATACATCATAATTTTTTAGTATCTTTTAACAACAACATACACTTGGGTCGGTTCAGTATTATTGTTACTCTAACAATAAACTCTCATGTTCTGCTAGATTTTAACCAAGTCCATGATCAGGAAAATGCAATTGATACGTCCATTTTGCATCACTATTTTATATTGTTATTTTCTGTTATTCATCGATATATTTCATGTTATGATGCATTACTTATGTTATTTTATCTTATTTTGCATGTTTCATAATTTTTGGAGAAGAAACACCGGGACCAGAAATCTGATGGAAAAAAGCATTGTCGAGATACCCTATTTCAGAAGATCAGAAGAAGAAGGGGGTATACGAGAAGTCTTAGAAGTCCCGATGAGGAAGCCAGCCAGAAGGGCACCCGGAGGGGGTCCATCAGGGGCCCACACCACCAGGCAGTGCCCCCCTTTTGGTCGCGCCTGGGGCTGGTCTGGACCCTCTGGCCCACTCCTAGGCGCCCACTTTCGCGTACTTGACCCCCAGGGAACCCTAAGCCCCGGAGGATCATCGAAGAATTATTCGGCCGCCACCTCGGGGCGGAAAAGAATAGAGAGAGAAAATCTCTCCGGCAGGGAGAAATCTGCCGGGGAAATTCCTCCCCGGAGAGGGAGAATCATTGCCATCGTCACCGTCATCACTCCGGGCATCATCAAGATCGTCATCGTCATCATCATCACCACCAGCACCATCATCCTCATCGTCCACCTTCATCCCGCTGCAACAACTAGGGGTCTTTATCGTTGCTCTTCACTATATCTCTGTCCCGGCGTGGATTACTTGTTAGTAGTTGATGCTTGTGAAATTTATCGGTGTTTACACTTTATGACCAGATTGTTATTATCCATTATATTACCTCTGATTTTGATCCATATGATGTCTTGTGAGTAGTTCGTTTAGTTCTTGAGAACATGGGAGAAGTCATGATGTTAGTAGTGGAATTATGTTGAAGTATTATCTAGTGGTTGGTATTTAAGTTGTGGTGCTATTCTTATAGTGGTGTCATGTGAACGTCGACAACATGATACTTCACATTTATGGTCCTAGGAGGATGCATTGTGTATTTGTCTACTAATTGTGGGGTTGCCGGAGTGACAGAAACCTAAAACCCCGTTAGGAAACCAATGCACGACGGAGCGTAGAATCCCAGAGTTTTAAGGTCGTGGTTAGATTTATCTTAGTTACTTTCTTGTATTTTCGGATGCTTGCGAGGCGTATACTCAAAAGTATGTAATAGTCCTAGTTGGGTGGTGCATTAGCATAGTTTCACCCACAAAACATTTCACGAACCAATAAATATTAATCAACCGTATGAAGCGAAAGCACTTGACAAAATTCCCATGTGTCCTCGAGAATGTTTGGTAATCATAAGTAGAACAACCGGCTTGTCCTTTGCTCTCAAAAGGATTGGACCACTCGCTGCAATTATATTTACTGTTATTTATTTACTCGCACTTCATTTATCTGCTATATCAAAAACCACCAAAACCCCGTTTGCCAGTGTTTACAATGAATCCTTTATCCAACCTGCTTGTTGATACGTCATAAACGTATCCCTAATTTCTGATGCTCCATGATGATATTATGCCAATTGCTACATGTTTTCTCCCTTCTTTATGTCATTGTTATCGATTTTCCGGACTAACCTATTGACAAGATGTCAGAGAGCCAGTTCCCTGTTTTCTGTTGTTTTTAGTTTCAGAAAAGTTGTTCTGGAAATATTCTCGGAATTGGAAAGTTCGAAGCCTGGAAGTCCTATTTTCCCTGGAAGCATCCAGAAGACCGAAGAGGAGTCGAAAAGGGGCAACAGGGGGGCCACACTATAGGGTGGCGCGGGTCCCCCTGGTCGTGCCACCTATGGGTGTGGGGCCCCTGGAGCTCCACCGCCTTTGCCCTTTCACCTATTTAAGACCACCGAATTGAAAACCCTAAGGACCTGATCAAAATCCCTGAAAAAGTTCCGCAACAGCCGTCACCGTCAACCCTAGACCAGGAGGGTTCTGGAGCTGTTTTCCGGCACCCTGCCGGAGAGGAAATCATCACCGGAGGCTTCTACATCACCATGCCTGCCTTCGGAGTGATGCGTGAGTAGTTCATCCTTGAACTACGGGTTCGTAGCTGTAGCTAGATGGTTGTCTCCTCCTCATATGCCTCCATGTTTAGATCTCGTGAGCTTCCTATCATGATCGAGATTGATATTATGTAATTCTATATGCTGTGTTTGCTGGGATTCGATGAATATTGACCTTATGCCAAGTTGATTATAGTCTTTATTGCATATGTTATTTGTGATCTTGCATGCTTTCTGTTGCTAGTGGTTATTCTGGCCAAGTAGTTGCTAGTGACTCCAAAAGGGAGTATTTATGCTTGATAGTGGGTTCATGCCTCCTTGTTTCCCTGCTCGAGTGACAGAAACGTGAAGAGGGGGGATGTGCTGTTGCCATTAGGGAGAAAACAACGGCGAGAGTGCCCGCGTGCATAATCATTTCTTACATTACACACTTTGTTTAATGCAATTATCTGTTTCTTGCAACTTAATACCTAAGGGGGTTCGGATGATAACCTGAGGGTGGATTATTAGTCATAGATGCAGATGGATGTCGGTCTATGTATCTTGTTGTAATGCCCGCACTCAATATCATAGTAATATTCATGTTATATTGTGCACTGCGGTGCAACCTCTATTTGAAAATTGCCCAGCTGTAATTTGTTCACCCAGCATGCTATCTTTTATGGAGAGACAACACTAGTGAAACTATGAACCCCGGTCCATTTTCTTACACTGTTAAAACAAACCACAACTATTTCCTGCTTTCTTTACTTACTGCAAGCATACACTGTTTTCCACACTATACGTCTAATCTTTGTTTACATCAAGACCGGTGAGATTGACAACCTCACTGTACCGTTGGGGCAAAGTATTTTGGCTGTGCTGTGTGCAGGATCCACATTGTTGCTGACACTGGTGAAGCACCAGCACCACCGTCATTGGCATCAACCTTCTGAAGGTCCTCTTTCTCCTACTCGATTGATAACCTTGGTTCCTAACTAAGGGGAACTACCTACCGCTGTGCTCATCACACCCTCCTCTTGGGGTCTCCCAACAAACGTGTGTATCACGAGCATCAAGGATATTTTCTGGCGCCGTTGCCGGGGAGAAGGAAGTCTTCTGGCAAGGGGAGTCTCTCACTCTCAACCTCTTTATTTTGTTTATTTTCTTGTTTTTATTTTTTTGTCTTGTTTTTCTTCTCTATATTAAGAACACAAAAAATTAGTTTACCTCATAGCTTTTATTTATTTGCTTGCTATTATTCTGCTAAAATGAGTTCCTCTAAGAATACCAAGTTGTGTGACTTCACTAGCACAAACAACAATGATTTTATTTGCACACCTATTGCTCCACCTTCTCCTACTACTGTTTTCTATGAGATTAAACCTGCTTTATTAAATCTTGTGATGAAAGAATAATTTTCTGGTATTAGTACTGATGATGTTGCTGCCCACTTTAATAATTTATTTGAACTATGTGAGATGCAAAAATATAAAGATGTAGATGGAGATATTATTAAATTAAAATTATTTCCTTTCTCTTTGAGAGGAAGAGCTAAAGAATGGTTGCTATCTTTGCCTAGAAATAGTATTGATTCATGGACTAAGTGTAAAGATGCTTTCATTGGAAAATATTATCCTCCCGCTAAGATTATATCCCTAAGCAGTGACATAATGAATTTTAAACAATTTAATAATGAACATGTTGCTAAAGCTTGGGAAAGAATGAAAACTATGGTGAAGAATTGTCCCACTCATGGACTGACTAGTTGGATGATTATACAAACTTTTTATGCAGGGCTGAATTTTTCCTCAAGGAACCTATTGGATTCAGCTGCTGGAGGTACCTTTATGTCCATCACTTTGGGCACTGCAACAAAGCTTCTTGATGATATGATGATACATTATTCAGAGTGACACACTAAGAGAGCTCCACAAGGTAAGAAGGTAAATTCTGTTTAGGAAACCTCCACTTTAAGTGAAAGGCTTGATGCTATTATGTCTATGCTTGTTAATGGTAAAGCTCAAGTTGATCCTAATAATGTTCCTTTAGCCTCTTTGGTTTCTCAAGAAGAGCATGTTGATGTAAACTTTATTAGAAATAATAATTTTAACAACAATGCTTATAGAAATAATTTTGGTGGAAAAAATTATAAGTCCTATCCTCCTAATAATGGTTATGGTAATTCTTATGGCAACTCCTACAATAATAATAAAATCTCTACCTCTAATCTTGAAAACATGCTTAGAGAATTTATTAGCATACAAACTGCTTTTAATAAATCTGTTGAGGAAAAGCTTGGTAAAATAGATGTTCTTGCCTCTAAAGTAGATAGCTTGCTATTGATGTCGATTTTCTAAAACTTAAGGTTTTGCCACAAGATGTTAAAAAAAACTTTGAATGCCATCCAAGTTCAAATAGATAATAATGTTAGGTTGATGGCTGAATTACATGCTAGGTGGGAAAGAGAAGATGAACTGGCTAAAAATAATAATATTGCTAGAGTTTGCACTATCACAACCACTACTAAAAATGAAGCTCCAAGTGCTAGTAAACCTCCTACTATCAATGGTAAAGTAGTTGGTGTTGATAAAGTCCCTACTCCTTGGGTGAAACGTGCTAAATTGCCTCAAACGGTTGAAACTACTTCTAATAGAAGTGCTGAAATTTTTTAGAGAAGTAGGAGATAATGGTCCCATTACTTTTGATGATAATGATTTTGATTTTGATGATTCCAACATCTCTGAAGTTATTATGTTTCTACAAAATCTTTCTAGAAGTCCCAATGCTAGTGCCATGAATATGGCCTTTACTAAACATATTACCAATGCTCTCATGAAAGTTAGGAAAGAAAAGTTGAAACCTGAGACATATATCCCTACAAAATTAGATGATGGTTGGGATCCTATCATTAATATAAAAGTAAATGATTTTTATTGCAGTGATTTGTGTGATCTTGGTGCTAGTATCTCTGTTATTCCTCAAAAGCTTTATAATATGCTTGATTAACCACCGTTGGAACACTGTTATTTGGATGTTCATCTTGCTGTTGATGCTAAGAAGAAACCTCTTGATAGAATTGATGATGTTCTTATTATGGTTAATAATAACCTTGCCCCTGTTTATTTTTTTGTTATGAACATTTAATGCAATGCTTCTTGTCCTATTGTTTTGGGAAGACCTTTTCTTAGAACTGTTGGTGCTATTATTGACATGAAAGAGGGGAGTATTAAATATCAACTTCCCCTCAAGAAAGGTTTGGAACACTTTCCTAGACATAAGATGAAGCTACCCTTGACTCTATTATTAGAGAAAAATATGATGTTGATGCTTCTTCACTTGAAAAATACCTGAATTGATCTTTTAGGCCTAGCTGAAAGGCGTTAAAGAAAAGCGCTACCGGAAGACAGCCGGTTTTATTTCTCTGTTTTCCTTCAGTTTTCCTTTGTTTTCTTTGGTGTTCTTTGCACCTGGGTGTTTTACATTTCCTTACAAACCCCGATGTATCTTTTATTTTGTGTTTTTGTTGAGCCAAGTAAAACCTCTAGTGGAAAGTTGAGCCTATATTTCGGATTTCTATGCAGGAAACAGATTTCTGCTGTCCACTATTAATTCCGTTAAACATCACTGAAAATTCAAAATTTCCTGGGCTTTTTTGTGCTTAATACTGAGTTATATAGGCAACGTTTCTTAGAATACCACTTTTTGATTTGAGCAACAGAATATTTTTAACAAAATCGATCTTTACCTGCTATTCTGTTTTGACAGATTTCTGCCATTTATCGCATTTGCATCTTAATCTCTTTCTTTTGGTGTTCTTTTGAGAAAAAGAGTTTTGAAAGAATTTGTGACAGTATCTAATGTGTTTTTGAGTGTTAGACTTGTGTTGAAACTGAACCATGTGAATTTATTATTTCAATTGCACTAACGTTGCTAATGATGATTGTGAGAATTTTGATGTGAAGGAAGTTTTCAAGGGTCAAGAGAAGCGGATGATATGATGTGATCAAGAAGTGTGAAAAGCCTAAGCTTGAGGATGCCCCGGTGGTACATCCAAGCAAATTCCAAGAATACTCAAGCGTCTAAGCTTGGGGATGCCTTGGGCATCCCCTTCTTCATCAACAAATTATCAGGTCACTTCTAGTGAAACTATATTTTTATTCGGTCGCATCTTATGGGCTTTGCTTGGAGCGTCTTTTATTTTTGTTTTCAGTTTGTTTTTGTTTTTGCCTTTCAGTTTGTTTTTACTTTTTCAATAAGCTTGGTTGGACCCCAGCATTATTTTATTAGAGAGTGACACGCTCCGCTTTTTCACGAGAATACGTTGTATTCTTAGTCTATGTTGGGCTGCTGCATTTTTTCAGCTCCTGTTTTGCATGCATCTCTTATCAGAGCTGTTAGTTTTAGAAGTATTATTTGAGTACTCTCATGTTTTCTTGCTGTATCATAAAGAATTTTTTTTAAAATCATGTTTTGTATGGTGCTTGTTGGGACAAAGAAAACTGCTGCTTGAAGTAGAATTTATAACAGTTCTAGTAGGAGCTTGTATAGACTATGGCTAGAACTTTTTCATGCCATGCTAAATGTTATTTTATTCTTAAAGCCTTGTGTTTATTGAGTATCATGAATAGCCTCAAATAGCTGATAGTGTTTAATATGTATTGAAAGATTCATGAGTTGTTCTTGTCATAGTAAAGCATCAATATATGGAATTCTCCTTCGAATGTTTTATTTGGTTGACTTGGCGCATGCTCACACCATGTTTATGACTACAAACCAGTCACGAATAGCCTCCATGACCACTTAGTTTTTGAACTTGTTATACAGCTTATGTTTTAATTAATGATGCTTATGTCGCTATGCATGATTATGGCTCTTATGCTCTCTTGATTTGTCACTCCCAGTCTTTTGCTAGCCTCCACCTGTACTGAGTATGAGCTCTACTTGTGCATCCAAACTCCCTTAAACAAAAAAATTCCCATTCTGTCCATCATACCTACCTACATGTGGTATTTAACTGCCATTCCAAAATAAATTGCTCATGTGTTACCTTTAAAACCTTCAAAATTAATCCTGCTTTATGTTCCTGTTTTTGCTCATGAGGACGTGAATAGAGAATATTTATCTCACTTGTTGATTGGATTTCACACCCTGGACTAGTGGCTTCATCCGCTTATCCAAATGATAGAAGAGCTGGCAGCAGGGTGCCCAGCCCCAAATTAATACAAACAAATTCTCTTCACAGTTTTTGCCCCTGATTTATCAGTCAAAGCATAATTGTGTAAACAAAAGAGAAAGAGGGGTGACCTTCTACATCAGTTGCGTCCTTCACCATGGGAGCCGCTCTTGTGACTCCAGTTGGCTTGTGACGTACTATATTTTCTGTTTACCATTCGTTGACATTAGCATACATCTCCCAAAATATAGACACTCATCAACGGTATGTGATTGTTGGCAGGCACCCGAGGATTCGGTTAGCCATGGTTTGTGAAAGATGGATGGAAGGAGTGTCAAACTTTTAATACCTTTGTTTAATAAAATAAAAGCTCTAGCACATGAGTGATCCCTGCTTCCCTCTGCGAAGGGACTTTCTTTTACTTTTATGTTGAGTCTCCATCTTCTAACTTTATGCACAGTTGAGAGAGCATTTTTGCCATTCTGAGTTCTATTTGCATTTGTCCCATAAGAATCAATAAGTACTTCATAATGTGATATTATTTGTTCTTAAATTTTTTGTTCTAGTCTTCCTCGTGAACTTTGAAGGTGTCCTGGCATTTATGTTTTTCGCCACTCTTAAGGACTATCGAAATATCACTTTGCCATGCTTTCTCTATACCTGAAACAAACGTTTACCTTTCTTTGAATTATTATTCATGATTTTTTATTTGAGTTACTCTTCGTGATGCAAAGTAATTGCTATGCTTTATTATTAAAGTTTTATTTATCATGCATGTGTTTAAAGTTTTATGATCTCAGCATGCATATGCTTTTACATTAGATTGATCAAGTTTATGTTAGTAGCATGTCACCTCAGAAATTATTGTTTTATCGTTTACCTACTCGAGGAAGATTAGGAACTAAGCTTGGGGATGCTTGATACTTCATAAATGTATCCCTAATTTCTGATGGTCCATGATGATATTATGCCAATTGCTACATGTTTTTTCCCTTCTTTATGTCATTTTTATCGATTTTCCGGACTAACCTATTGAAAAGATGCCACAGAGCCAGTTCCTTGTTTTGTGTTGTTTTTAGTTTCAGAAAAGTTGTTCTTGAAATATTCAAGGAATTGGAAAGTTCGAAGTCCGGAAGTCCTATTTTCCCCGGAAGCATCCAGAAGACCGAAGAGGAGTCGAAGAGGGGCAACAGGGGGGCACACCATAGGGTGGCGCGGGTCCCCCTAGTCGCACCACCTATGGGTGTGGGGCCCCTGGAGCTCCACCGCCTTTGCCCTTTCGCCTATTTATACCCCCAGATGGAAAACCCTAAGAACCTGATAAAAATCCGCAAAAAAGTTCCGCGGCTGCCGTCACCGTCAACCCTAGATCAGGAGGGTTCTAGAGCTGTTTTCTGGCACCCTGCCGGAGAGTAAATCATCACGGGAGGCTTCTACATCACCATGCCTTCCTCCGGAGTGATGCGTGACTAGTTCATCCTTGGACTAAGGGTTCGTAGATGTAGCTAGATGGTTGTCTCCTCCTCATATGCCTCCATGTTTAGATCTCGTGAGCTGCCTATCATGATCGAGATTGATCTTGTGTAATTCTATATGCTGTGTTTGTTGGGATCCGATGAATATTGACCTTATGCAAGTTGATTATAGTCTTTATTGCATATGTTATTTGTGATCTTGCATGCTTTCCGTTTCTAGTGGTTATTCTGGCCAAGTAGTTGCCAGTGACTCCAAGAGGGAGTATTTATGCTTGATAGTGGGTTCATGTCTCCTTGTTGCCTTGCTCGAGTTACAGAAACATGAAGGGGGAGGATGTGCTATTGCCATTAGGGAGAAAACAACGGTGAGAGTGCCCGCGTGCATAATCATTGCTTACATTACGCATTTTGTTTAATGCAATTATCTGTTGCTTGCAACTTAATACCTAAGGGGGCTCGGATGATAACCTGAGGGTGGATTAATAGTCATAGATGCAGATGGATGTCGGACTATGTATCTTGTTGTAATGCCCGACTAAATATCATAGTAATCTTCATGTTATACTGTGCACTATGGTGCAACCTCTATTTGTAAATTGCCGAGCTGTAATTTGTTCACCCAGCATGCTATCTTTTATGGAGAGACACCACTAGTGAAACTATGAACCCGGTCCATTTTCTTACACTTTTAAAACAAACCACAACTATTTCCTACTTTCTTTACTTACTGCAAGCATACACTGTTTTCCACACTATACGTCTAATCTTTGTTTTCAGCAAGACCGGTGAGACTGACAACCTCACTGTACCGTTGGGGCAAAGTATTTTGGTTGTGTTGTGTGCAGGATCCACGTTGTTGCTGACACCGGTGAAGCGCCAGCACCACCGTCAGTGGCATCAACCTTCCGAAGGTCCTCTTTCTCCTACTGGATTGATAACCTTGGTTCCTAACTAAGGGGAAATACCTACCGTTGTGCTCATCACACCCTCCTCTTGGGGTCTCCCAACAAACGTGTGTATCACGAGCATCACTTGTCAACACCTTATTCTCCTCGTTGGGTTCGACACTCTTATTTATCGAAACTAATACGATACACCCCCTATACTTGTGGGTCATCAAGACTATTTTCTCGCGCCATTGTGAGGGAGTGAAGCACAATTGGTAAGTGGAATTGGTAAGAGAAAGTTTTAGTGTGAGTGTTGTTTTTATTTTTGTCTGCTGCTTTATTTCATTATGGAGAATTCTTTTGGTTCTCTGTTTAGGGATACTACTACTATCATTGCTAGGGTAGTAAGTGACCCGTTATCTACTGAATTAGATCCTTATAGAAGACCTATGAAAATTGTTGGACGTGCTATGGATAACTGCTACTACGGAGATGGAACTGTCTATCCCGATGATCATTTGCTCTTTATACATGAATTATGCGAGTTATTCAGGTGTGCAGGTATTACAATGGATCGAGTTAGAAGGAAATTATTTTCTTTATCGCTGAAAGGAAGAGCCGCTGAATGATTCAAATTAGTGAAGAATGGTGAATCTATTGGATCCAGAATCAAATATATAATTTCTGGCCTCATGATGGATAGAGTATTGCCCAAGCGTGGGGGAGAATGTAGTTATTAATGCTCAAATGTCCCGTTCATGAGCTCCCGAGTAATATTGTTATCAATAATTTTTATGCAAGGATTTCTCTTCATGATAAGGATTTATTGGATGCTTCTTGTTTTGGATCATTCACGCGTATGAAGTAAGAAGCTAAATAGGATCTTTTTGACCGTATTCAAGAAAAAACTGAAGGATGGGAGATGGTAGAAAGTCGGGTCTAAGTTATGATTATGAATGCATTAAATCTTTTATGGGAATTGATGATTTCTATAATGTTAGTGTTGTTTGTGGTCTTGATTCTCAAATCTTTGCAAACTGTCTTAAAGCCTTTGGTTCCTATCTTCATATTCCTAAAAAGGAGTATCACAAGTACCATGCACCTTATAAAGATATTGTTCCTGCTAGTAATATAGAAGTGCATGTTGTTAATCCTGTTGTTCTTGAGCCTTATATTGAGAAAATGCCTTTGCCTGCTAAGGTGAAAGAACACTCTATTGTAGCTAGTGTGGTTAATAAGAGCATTAAGAACTATTGAACTGATGAACGAATAACTGTTGAACCTGCTGTAGCAATAGTGAAAGACCTTATATGTAGAAACGTAGAGGATGAACATATTGTCTTTTGTGAGGATGTTTCTAATATTGTCTCACATCCAAATAGACTTAAGAAATCTAGTGTTCATGTGCTTTCTATTAAGATTAGTGATCATTGCTATTATGGTTTGTGTGACATTGGTGCAAGTTCTAGTGCTATTCCTTACGAGCTTTATAAAGAAATTATGCATGAAATTGGTTCTTGTGAGTTTCCGATTGGTATTGTTAGAAATGTGGAAATTTTATGTGGTTAAACTAAATATCCCACTGATTTTCTAGTACTTGGTAAGGCTGCTAGTAAAACTTGTCCTATTATTTTGGTAGACCTTTCTTGAACACTTGTGGCGCTATTATAGATTGTAAGAGGGAGAAGATATTGACTAAATTTGATGAAAATCTTATGAGTTCAATTGCTCCAAATTTGCTAGAGCACCTTATGAATGTGAATTGCCTAATGAGAATTTTAGAGTTGAACAGCTGATGAACCACAAGTATAGGGGATCGCAATAGTCTTAGAGGGAAGTAAAACCTAAATTTATTGATTCGACATAAGGGGAGCCAAAGAATATTGAGAAGCCTTAACAACTGAGTTGTCAATTCAGCTGCACCTGAAAGTAGACTTGCTCGCAACAATTTATTAGTGGTAACAGTTTTATAGCAGCAATAGTAGTAAAATAACAACAAGAATAAAATAGTAACAACAGTAGCTATCGCGGAAAACAACAGGATGAAAGTACCATATGCATAGAGGGTGGATGAACGGGCCTTATATGGATAACATAGGTCGTGTAATAATCTAAACATGGGCATTGCAGATAATAATAATAATAATAAAGCATTAAGTTCTAGGAAAACCATAGGCATGTGTTCCAATATAGTCATACGTGCTCGCAATGAGAAACTTGCAAAACATCTTTTGTCCTACCAACCCGTTTGCAGCGGGGCCTCAAGGGAAACTACTGGTAAATATGGTGGTCCTTTTAATAAAGCATCGGAGCAAAGCATTAATACTCCGTGAACACACGTGATCCTCACATCATAACCATCCCCTCCGGTTATCTCAATTTCTGTCACTTTGGGGCCTCGGGTTCCGGACAATGACATGTGTAAGCAACTTCCAGATAGGATCAAGAAACAATATTATACTCATGAAACAATAACATTTTAAGATATGAGATCATGCAACTCGGGCCCAAAGCGACAAGAATTAAGCATAACAAGTTGCAACAACAGTAGAAAACACTAACAATGGATACTAGGCACTATGCCCTAACAATCTGGCATTATTACATGATCGATCTTATCCAATCCCTTCCATCCCTCTCAGCCAACAGTGGTGTTTACTCACACATGGGCGGGGGAATCATGGATGGTTTATAGAGAAGAGGTGGCAGTGTCGATGGCAATGATCTCCTCCGAATCGCTGTCCCGGCAGGGCGTTAGAACAGGAACTTCTGATCCCCGAATTGAGTTTCGAGGTGGCGGCGGCGCTCTGTTGTGTTTCTGTGGAATATGACGAACCCCCTGATGTTTTAGGGTTATGGGGGTTATGTAGTAGAAAGGGGATGCGCCAAGGATTGGTGTGGCCCCCTCCTGGCCCCCTCTCCGGGACTCCTTCTGGCTCCGAGGGTCTTCGGGTGTTTTAAGGTCTTCGGGATCTTTCTGGGCATTTTCCCGAAAGTTGATTTTTCTGCATAAAAATAAGAAACCAAGGCAATTCTGCTGAAAACAACGTTAGTCTGTGTTAGTTGTGTCCAAAACTCACAAATTTAGAGGCAAACAGTAGCAAAAGTGTTCGGAAAAGGAGATACGTTTTGGACGTATCAACTCCCCCAAGCTTAGCTTATTGCTTGTCCTCAAGCAATTCAGTGACAACTGAGTGCGATAAAAGTACTTTTAAGAACACATTTGTTTCATATGATGTAAATATACTCATTATATGATCAAGTCCTAAGGAAATTCATAATAAGATGTATGCAAGATAAAAGTCACCTAGCAGTTAGGCAAACTATGAAGAGATGTCAAGAAACTAATAATAAACAACATGAAGTATATCAATCTGCAGGATTGCAATGCTCATAATAGGGTATGATAAAGTGTACTCACTTTCCCTTAATAATGGAGCAAAATATAAATGTTAGGGTACCTCTGAAGTTTAAATGAAGACTAGAATTAAAGATATCAAAGATACAAGCATCAAAGTTATACCACAATCAACCGTGTTTTGGGACAAGCACATTACACTAAGAATGACAGCCATGCTCTCAAGAAGGTGCATATAGTGAGAAGGTGAAGACTAATCATAAAAATAAAAGAAATATCCTTCACAGAGGGAAGAAGGGATTAACTCATGTGCTAGAGATTTTTATTTTATTAAACAGTGGTATTGATAACATTTTGTAGAAAGGTGTATGCTTGTGTCAACGAATGGTAAACACACAATACATTACGTCACAAGCCAACTAGACTTCACAAGAGAGGCTCCCATAGAAGGATGCATTTGGGTAGAAGGTCATCCCTCTTTCTCTTTTGTTCACACAATTATGCTTTGACTGATAAATCAGGGGCAAAAATAGTGAAGAGAATTTGTTGTATTAATTTGGGGCTGGGCGTCCCGCTGCCGGCTCTTCTATCATTTGGATAAGCGGATGAGGCCACTAGTCCAGGGTGTGAAATCCAATCAACAACTGAGATAAATATTCTCTATTTACGTCCTCATGAGCTAAAACGGGGGCACAAAACAGGAATAATTTTTCGAAGGTTTTAAAGGTAGCACATGAGAAATTTACTTGGAGTGGCGGTTAAATACCACATATAGGTAGGTATGGTGGAAAAATTTAGAAAACTTTGGTTTTTGGGAGTTTGATGCACGAGTAGAGCTCATACTCAGTACAGGTGAAGGCTAGCAATAGAAGGGAGCGACAATCAAGAGAGCAACAACTATCATAATCATTCTTGAGACAAAACAAAATTAACAGGGGCATAGAAGTGATACAAGTATTCTGAGGCAAAATAAATCATCGAGGCTTAATTGACTTTTTGTTTTTAGTCATATGCATGCGTGAGCATGTGCCAAGTCGATTCAAGCGAAACAATCAGAGGGAGATACCACAATGTCATACCCTTCTATGAATAAAACAATGCAAGCGAACATTTATATGACATGCTATCTTATATTAATAAGTTGGAACTGAACATGTGAGAGCATGAACTACTAAGCATCAATTAAATAACATACACCTTACACGAACAAACTAAGCAGGTCCACATGGATGAGTATATGTACAAAAATAAAACAAATAGATTTCATACCAGCCTCTCACCACAACTTCAATTGTCGTAAATCGTCATTATTGCTCTTCACTCGTGTGGACTGAATAATATAGAATGATAACCAAGATCCAATGGAGACACGGAAGACCGATGAACTATGCAGCAAACTTTACAAAACCAAAGAGGAACAACGAGTATTTTTGGGTTTTCGAATTAAAACAAGAACAAAAGAAACAAGCAAACAAAGCAAAATATTTTTGGATTTTTGAATATTGAACCCAACAAGAAAGGAAAGCAAACCAACAAAATACACTAAATAAGCAAATAAAGAGAAACAATAGAAATATTTTTTTGGTATTTTTGTGTTTTGGAAAGCTAGAACAAAACAATAAAAACAAAAAGAAGCAAAAGAAGTGAAAGAAATGAAAACAAATAGAAAGAAACAAAAACATGGATATACAAAGAACCGACAGAAACATGATATATAAATGAGTGTGATGCCGGTATACCTCCCGCCAAGCTTAGGCTTTTGTACTAAATGGAGATCAATCCCAAGGGGACCATGAGGTAGCGCCCCCGTAGTATGCCGAGGAGGAGCCCTCCTCCTGATATGTGCTCGAGGACGTCCCGGTGTACTACGTGGTGTAGTCCTCGGAAGGCGCATCTCGCCTCATCTGCTGCCTATGTAACTCCATCAAGTGCAGCTGCTCATCTATCTCTCCCTTGGGGCGCAACCATGGCATCATGTCAACTTTGAACAAAATAGGTTGCGGCAAAATAACTTCCCTCTTATCTCCATCAATAAATAAAACTCTATATACTAAATGTTCAGCAGTAGAGTTAGTAGTAACAAAATAATGAGCCTTCATGGAAGCAAGATTAAGTCTATAAGGAGCTATCAGTTCATCATTGGGAGTAATAGGAAGTTCTAGAGCAGTTACTATACGTGTTGCAATAATGCCCCCATAAATGGGTCCCTTAGCAGCTAGGCGACGAGCAATGAGAGAACCAAGGTTATACTTGTTGCTACAGTTAAGTGCAACATCAAGAAAAGCAAGATGATAGTTTGAAATGTTGCTAGTGTTCTCCCTACCAAGGATACTAGTAGCAAGATAGTAAGTGATATATCTGATAGCAGGAAGTTGGATGTTTCTTATCTTCCCGCGCTGAGCTGAGCGGCCATCATCATTGGTAACTCCTCGATAGAGCTCCATAAGATCAGGGGATCTCTCCTGAATCTTGCATGTTGTCCCAGAGGCAGTTGATACCTTTAATGTTGCAAAAACTCTCCAAGGGAAAGGAAAAAGGACTACCATATATCTTAAAAGCAACAGTTGGGTTATATGGTGAGTTATGAAATTTAAAACTCTCAACAAAAGTTTTTGTGAGAATAGCATATTGGGGAGCTTCGTCCTACATGTAGTTGGTTAAACCAACCCTTTCAATAAGCATCAAGAAGCCATCAAGTATACCCGCACCTCTCAAAAATGTATAGCAAGGGAAGCTAGATGGATTAGCAATTCCATCACCACCCGCATCATCGATGCTTGGTGCGACATGGTCTTCATTATAGGATGGCCTTAATAGAGTGGATGAACGTGAGGGCCTTGTTCTTCTAGGAGCATCACTCCTAAATATTTCTCTAAAGTTGTGGCTATCCATTTCTGAATTTTTTCAACAATCATCACAAAAATTGATTTCAGGCAACTATAAGGTGGAAACTACCATAGAGACTTATAAGAGAGCTAAACATGCATCAAAACTAAATTATTTCCACTCAAATCAAGCATTCAAACTCACATAAGTGTCACCTACAGTACCAAAATACTCAAGAAATACTCCACCAAATAAAATTCTACTTGGATAATCGGAGGAGTCACATACCGGAGAGAAAATGCACCAAATTTCAGCAACAATGGTGGGCTGAGCAAAGAGATCGAAAAATCTCGAGGAAGAACAACAAGAACTCGGGTTCCAAGAAATGTTTTGAGTTTGTGGGGTGAGAGAGGAATCTTTGGCAGGGGAGAGACTTAGTGGAGGGCTAGGGGGCGCCACACCATGCTTAGGCGCCACCAGGGGGCTGGCCGCGCCACCCTATGGTGTTCCTGACTGGTGGGTCCCCCTGGGGTGCCCTAGGTGGCACTCTGCCTCATTTTGACGTAAAAATTTATTATAATTTTTCTAAAAAAAATCGAGAAACTTTATTTTCGAGGTATTTTCATAATTTAATAATTAATTTAAAACCCAGAAAAAAATGTGGAAAGGTGGAAAACCAAACCAAAACCAGAACTACAGAGGTTCTAAGACACTCCAATGGGCAAATAACCAAACAAACCAAAGGTGGAAGTGGTGAAAACAAAAGTATGGATGGTGAAAAACATGCACAACCAGAGTAATCAGGATGAAAACATGAGGAAAACATGACTATGGATGATGGAAAACACGACTATACTAAATTAGCAAGGTGATAACAGAAGTAAACATGGTGAAAACATAATGGGGAAGTTGAAAACATAGTGAAAATATTTTCCTCTTCATTCAAAATCATTTTGTTAACAAGGGTGAAAAAGTCTTGTTACCAGAACAATTTTTATATGAAGAAAAACTTTGCATAATACTAAATAATTATGTTACCTCAATCTTGATAGACATAGTCCCAATCATAACAATTTCATATTCTTTTTGTGGCATTGGAATGGGACAATAAAATTCTCCAATCTTAATGGTCTCGATATTTTCAATTGAATTTAGACCAAATCTTCTATCAATCTTCTTGGGAAAATAAACAGTATGCTCTTTATCGTTAACATTAAAAGTTACTTTTCCTTGATTGCAATCAATAACAGCCCCTGCAGAGTTAAGAAAAGGTCTCCCAAAAATAATAGACATATTATCATCTTTAGGCATTTCCAACACAACAAAGTCAGTTAATATCAGACAACTAGTAGCCACTTGAACAAGAACATTCTCACATATACCAATATGGATAGCAGTAGATTTATCAGCCATTTGCAAAGATATATCAGTGTGTATCATTTTTTCAAGAGATATCCTCTTATAGAGAGAAAAAGGCATACCACTAACTCCAGCTCCCAAGTCACATAACGCAGTTCTAACATTATTATTTATAATAGAACAAGGGATAGTAGGAATACCATGATCTCTAAGCTTCTGGAACCTTGCCATTGAAATAGTAATTATCAAGCATAATGGAAATTTACTCATTAGGAATCTTCCTTTTGTTACAGAAAATATCTTTCATATATTTAGAATAAGGAGGCAGTTTAATAGCATCAGTCAAAGGGATTTGCAAGAACAAAGGTTTCGCCCACTCACAGAATTTATTAAATGTTCTTCCTCCTTTGATTTGTGTTTCTTATTAGGAAAAGGCATTGCTTTTTGTACCCAAGGATCTCTTTCACTACCATGTTTATTAGAAATGAAATCTTCCTTAGTATACTTTGCAGTTTTAGTTTGCTTTTCAGGTTCAGCTATAAGTTCTTCTTTATCAAAAGCATAACTTTTATTATTACCACTTTCAGTTTCAGCATCAGAAATAGATATACTATTAGGATCTTTAGCAGGTTCAGGAGATTCTACAACAGTTTTATGTCTCTTCTTCTTTTTATTAGAAGGAGAACTATTGCTTTTAGGTTGCTGAGAATCTTGTTCAATTCTTCTAGCAGTAGTTTCCCTAAGTAGAAACACCACTTCTTCATATTTAATACCTCTCTCTTTAAGAGATTTCTTGGCTTCCTTCATCAATTCATCATTTAATTCAATCATCCCTCTCTTCTTGGGTGTTTGTTCTGGTGTAGGTGTAGGCTCAGGTATATTCCAATCATCATTTTTTGGCTATTTTAGCCATTAATTCCTCAGCTTCTTCTGGAGTTCTTTTCCTGAAAACACAACCAGCACACCTATCCAGGTATGTCCTAGATTCAATAGTTAGTCCATTATAAAATATATCTAGGATCTCATTTTTAAGTAATGGACTTCCAGGGCTAGCTCTTATTAAAGAACAAAACCTTGACCAAGATTCATGCAATTTCTATCCTTCAATTTGCTCAAAGTTAAAGATATCCTGCACAGCAACATGTTGAGCACTAGCAGGAAAATATTTTTGAAAGAAAGCATTAACAAAATTCATAGTACTAGTAATAGATCCAGGTGACAGATTGTTAAACCAAGTTTTGGCTTCATCTTTCAATGAAAAAGGGAAAACCTTGGTAACAAAATAAGTACGCAACTTAGTATCATCATAAAATAAACTACTCAAATATGAAAGCTCATTCATGTGTTCCATAGCCCTTTTACTTTCAGTTCCACAAAAAGGTTCCTTCTCAACAATAGATATATAAGATAAATCTAGATAGAAATCATAATCCTCGTCTCTAATGTGTATGGGAGATGTAGCAAACTTGGCATCAAGATAAGATTTATATTTAACAGGATGTCTTGCAAGAAGACTCTTAAGAGCACTTGCACCAGTTGTAGCTTGAGCTTCCTTAATAAAGTCATCATTAAGTTCAATATAGGTTCATCAAGATCATCACTAGAAATATCAGGCGAATTAACAGGTGTACCAATATTTTCAACAAGAATTTCAGCACTTTCAATTTGTTTTGATTTATCAATTGTAGCATCTAGGAAAGGACCTAGTGAACCGGTATCAATTTCAGCACTTTCAATTTGTTTTGATTCATCAAAAGTGTCAGAAGCATTTTCATTTCCAGCAGAAGTAACAGTATGTGTATCATGTGGTGGTGTAAGAAGTTTACTCATAACAGACGGTGAATCAAGAGCAACATAGGTGTTCAGAGCTGTACCTCTCCTTGTAGTGGATGGTAATATAGGAACTTTTCCATCACGAGTCTTACCCATGATGAAAGGCTTGCAACAAACAATATCACGGTCAAGTGGGCAAATAAATAAAGCTATGCTCCTCGGCAACGGCGGCAGAAAATAGTCTTGATGACTCGCAAGTATAGGGCATCGCAACAGTCTTCGGGGGAAGTAAAACCCAAATTTATTGATTCGACACATGGGGAGCTAAAGAATATTTATAAGCCTTAACAAGTGAGTTGTCAATTCAGCTGCACCTGATAGTAGACTTGCTCGCAACAATTTATCAGTGGTAACAGTTTATAGCTACAGTAGTAGTAAAATAACAACAGGAATAAAATAGTAACAACAGTAGCAATCGCGGAAAACAACATGATGAAAGTACCATAGGCATAGAGGGTGGATGAACGGGCGTTGCATGGATAAGATAGGTCGTGTAATAATCTAAACATGGGCATTGCAGATAATAATAATAATAATAAAGCATCCAAGTTCTAGGCAAACCATAGGCATGTGTTCCAATATAGTCATACGTGCTCGCAATGAGAAACTTGCACACCATGTTTTGTCCTATCAGCCCGTTTGTAGCGGGGCCTCAAGGGAAACTACTGGTAATTAAGGTGCTCCTTTTCATAAAGCACCAGAGCAAAGCATTAACACTCCGTGAACACACGTGATCCTCACATCACAACCATCCCCTCCGGTTGTCCCAATTTCTGTCACTTTGGGGCCTCGGGTTCCGGACAATGACATGTGTAAACAACTTGCAGATATGATCAAGAAACAATATTATACTCATGAAACAATAACATGTTCAGATCTGAGATCATGGCACTCGGGCCAAAAGTGACAAGCATTAAGCATAACAAGTTGCAACAACGGTAGAAAACACTAACAATGGATACTAGGCACTATGCCCTAACAATCTGGCTATTATTACATGATCGATCTCATCCAATCCCTTCCATCCCTCTTAGCCTACAAAGGTGCTTACTCGCACATGGATGGGGGAACCATGGATGGTTGATTGAGAAGCAGTGGTGGTGTCGATGGCGATGATCTCCTCCGAATCCCCGTCCCGGCAGGGCGCCAGAACAGGAACTTCTGATCCCCGTATTGAGTTTCGAGGTGGCGGCGGTGCTCTGTTGTGCTTCTGTGGAACATGACGAACCCCCTGATGTTTTAGGGTTATGGGGGTTATGTAGTTGAAAGGGGAGCCTGAGGGGGTGCCTGGGGCCCCCACACCACCAGGCAGCGTGACCAAGGGGGGCGCGCCCAGGGGTGGTGTGGCCCCATCCCGGCCCCTCTCCGGGACTCCTTCTGGCTCCGAGGGTCTTCGGGTGTTTTAAGGTCTTCGAGAACTTTTCTGTGTAGTTTCCCGAAAGTTGATTTTTCTGCGTAAAAACAAGACACCAAGGCAATTATGCTGAAAACAACGTTAGTTTGTGTTGGTTGTATCCAAAACTCACAAGTTTAGAGGCAAACAATAGAAAAAGTGTTCGGAAAAGGACATACGTTTTGGACGTATTAGCAGCTTGCCTCTATTCCTCTTGCTCCTAACAATGCTTTGCAGCAATATATGGAGGACCATGAAAGTGAGGTCTTTATGGAAGAGATAAATGTGATTGACGATATTCTTCTTCGTCGACCGGTGATACTGAAACATAATTTACCTATGGAAGATTTGGGTACCACCTTGCCACCCAAGGAGGATCCCTTTGCTCGATGATCTTAAATATGCTTATATTGATGATAATAAAATATATCATGTTATTATTAGTGCTAAACTTTCAGGTGAAGAAGAGTAAAGGTTATTGGGAATATTGAGGAAACATCGTGGAGCTATTGGATATACTCTTGATGATTTGAAAGGGATCTCTCCCTCTATATGTCAGCATGTTATTAATATTGAACCACATGCAAAGACAGTAGTTGAAGATCAATGTCGTTTACTTCCTAAGATGCAGGAAGTGGTAAGAAATGAGGTATTAAAACTCCTTGATGCTGGTACTATTTTTCCTATTGCTGATAGTAGATGGGTGAGCCATGTGCATTATTTTCCTAATAAGGGATGAATGACTATTGTGCCTAATAAAAATAATGAGCTTATTCTCAAATAGTAGTGGTTGGTTATAGAATGTGCATTTATTTTAGGAAAGTTAACAAGGTTACTAAGAAAGATCATTATCATTTTCCTTTTATTGATCAAATGCTGGAGAGGTTGTCTAAGAAAACTCATTTTTTGCTTTCTTGATGGTTATTATGGGTTTTCTCAAATTGCTGTTAGGAAGAAAGACCAAGAGAAAGCAACCTTTACCTGTACTTATGGTACTTATGCTTATAGATGTATGCCTTTTGGTTTGTGTAATGCTCCTGCTACATTTCAAATATGCATGTTTGCTATTTCTCATGGTTTTTGTGAAGAGATTTTGGAAGTATTCATGGATGATTTCTCCGTCTATGTACCTTCTTTTAATAATTGGTTGCACAACATTGATAAAGTTTTCCAGAGATGTGAGGAAACTAATCCTGTTCTTAATTGGGAGAAATGCCACTTTATGGTGAATGAAGGAATTGTTCTTGGACATAAAAATTCTGAAAGAGGTATTGAAGTTGACAGAGCTAAAGTGGAAGCCATAGAGAAAATGCCCTGTCCCAGGGATGTTAAAGGTATTCGTAGTGTTCTTGGTCATGCTGGTTTTTATAAGAGGTTTATTAAAGATTTCTCTAAAATATCAAAGCCTCTTACTAATCTTCTTCAAAAATATGTACCTTTTGTCTTTTATGATGACTGTATGGAATATTTTTGAACTTTAAAGAAGGCTTTAACTACTGCTCCTATTGTTCAACCACATCATTGGAATTTACCTTTTGAAATTATGTGTGATGCTAGTGATTTTTCTGTAGGTGCTGTTCTTGGACACCGAGTAGATACGAAGTTGAATGTTATTCATTATGCTAGTAAGACTCTTGATGCTTCTCAAAACAATTATGCTACTACTGAAAAAGAGTTCTTAGCTGTAGTCTTTGCTTGTGATAAGTTTAGACCTTATATTGTTGATTCTAAGGTTACTATTCATATTGATCATGCTATTATTAGATACCTTACGGAAAATAAAGATGCTAAGCCTAGGCTTATTAGATGGGTGTTACTTTTACAAGAGTTTGATTTGCATACTATGGATAGGAAGGGTGCTGAAAATCCTGTTGCTGATAACTTGTCTAGATTGGAAAACATTGCTTTTGACCCTATTCTTGTTAATGATAGTTTTCCAAATGAACGGTTGGCTGCAATAAAGCTAAACTCCCAAGGTAGTCCATGGTATGCTGATTATGCTAACTTTATTGTTTCCAAGTATTTGCCTCCAACATTTACAGCTCAACAAAGAAGAAAATTCTTCTATGATTTGAGGCATTATTTTTGGGATGACCCACACTTATATAAATAATGAGTAGATGGTATTATGATAAGATGTGTTCCAGATCATGAACAACATAAAAATTGAAAAGGTGCCATGGTAGTGCTTATGGAGGACATCACGCTGGAGATAGAATCGCACAGAAGGTTCTACAATCAGGTTTCTATTGGCCTACTCACTTTTAAAGATGCACTTAAATTTATTTTATCTTGTGATGAATGTCAAAGAGTTGGTAATATTTCTAGATGTAATGAAATGCCTATGAGTTATTCTCTTGTTATCGAACCTTTTTATTTTTGGGGATTTGACTATATGGGACCTTTTCTTCCTTAGAATGGTTACACTCATATTCTTGTTGTTGTTGATTATGTTACTAAGTGGGTAGAAGCTATACCTACAAAAAGTGTTGATGGCGAGACCTCTTTAAAAATGCTAAAAGATGTTATTTTCCCTAGGTTCGGTGTGCCTGGATATCTTATGACTGATGGAGGTTCTCATTTTATTCAGGGTGGTTTTAGAAAAACTCTTGCTAAATATGATGTTAATCATAGAATTGCCTCAGCTTATCATCCTAAAACCAGTAGGCAAGTAGAATTGTCAAATAGAGAAATTAAATCTATCTTGCAAAAGACTGTTAATAAATCTAGGAAGAATTAGTCTGATAAGTTGAATGATGCTTTATGGTCTTATAGAACTGATTATAAAAATCCTATGGGTATGTCTCCTTATAAAATGGTTTATGGAAAAGCTTGTCACTTGTCTTTAAAATTAGAACATAAAGCTTATTGGGCAGTGAAAGAACTTAATAAAGATTTTAAACTTGCTGGTAAGAAAAGAATGCTTGATTTGAATCATCTAGATGAATGGAGATGTGAAGCTTATGAAAATGCTAGGCTCTTTAAAGAGAAAGTAAAACAATGGCATGATAGGAGGATTCTTAAAAGAGAGTTTCATGTTTGTGAGAAAGTTCTATTGTATAGGTCTCGTCTCAGATTTTTTGCAGGAAAATTACTCTCGAGATGGGAAGGCCCTTATGTTATTGAAGAAGTGTATCGTTCGAGTGCAATCAAAATTGCTTCCCTCAAAGATCACACTACACAGGTGGTAAATGGGCAAAGACTCAAACAATATATTTCTGGGGATTCTTATGATGAAGATGTTGATGTTATTCAAGTAGTGACTCCGGAGAAGTACTTTAGAGGGAAGATTCCAGAATCTACGGAGTCTATTTTCGAATAGGTAACAGTTCTGTTAAGAAAAAGTTCATGGATTACCTTCAAAGTTATAAATTATTGGTTTTTGGAAAATATGAAAAATACCGAGCCGAAGAAGGGTAGGAGATGGTGCCCGAGGGCACCACGCCACCTGGGGGCGCGAGCCCACCCCTGGCCGCGCCACCCTATGGTGTGGGCGCCCCGGAGCCCCTCTCCGACTCGTTTTCGACCTGGACTTTCCTTTCGTTATGTATGTTTCTAATATTTAACCCCCCCAGATCTCTCGAGGTTCGTATATCGTTTTCTCGTCGTGTTTATGTTTCGACCTGTTTCTGCCAGGATCTGTTTTAAGTTTTAGAAGCTTCATGGTCTCCGCCAACAACAACAAGGGGAAGGGACCGAAGGAAGATGATCTCCAAGACCGGAAGCCGGAGGAGGAGATTGAGAGTGGGGCTGAAGGGGATGTAGAAGAAAAACCACGAGTGCATCCACGCGCCACCATCGCAAGCATTGGAGTGGTTGCAAAACCTTCCAAGCAAACGACGAGGATGAGCACTGGACGGAAGGCCCCACGTCACTGCTTAGCTTCAAGGACGTCACTTTTAGGCATAAAGAAACCTTTCCATACCTTAATTCATGAGTATCAATCGAGGAGGGTACCCGAGGCAAAGTTACCTTCTCGCTGGGATATGGATCGTTCTAACCATGCAGATGAAAAAATCTCTCGACCTAAGGAAGTGTGGAGGAAAAATCTTGATGGCTGGAATTCACTGTCTAACAAGCACGCAAACCGTATTGAGCACAATACGGAGATGATGCGTATGCTTATGTTCGCAATTGAAGATCTGAAGAAATCAATTGATAAGCTTATTGAGAAGGATTCACCACCACCATCGAAGAATTAATTTGTCATTGGTATTGGCATCCCCTTGGCTTGTTCCAAGCTTGGGGTAGTGTCGCGGTATCACATATTTATCTTTCACCTTTTTACCTTTTAGTAGAGTCATATCATCAGTAGAGAAAATATCATATAGGATGGTTTGCAGTATGGAAGTATCACTCTTTAGTTGGTTATCGTTGTATCCCTTGGTTTGAGTTGTCGTAATGAAATATTAATGAGAAGTTTCATCATCCACTTTCTACAATTTATTTTAGTTTGCAATTTTTGTTATATGGTTGATCTTGTTATTAGTATTGGTATCAGTTTTGGATATTAAAGTTAATCTAGTTGGTTTTGGCAAACTTAGCATTGATCAGTAGAAACAATACGTTGAGACTTAAGTAGAAAAGAGGGAGTTGCATGTAGATATATTATTTCATGATCTTTCTTTCTTGTTAGCTCATAAGCCTAGTATTCTCAAGTAAGATTGTTTGTACCTTCAAGGAAGATTGCATGATTGGTTTTATCATATGTATATTAGTTTGTTTTCCCTCAATTCTTATGCTTTCTACCCAACCTTGCTAGCCAAAAACATGTACTGAGAGGGAATGCTTCTCGTGCATCCAAACCACGAGCCCCAAAACTTTGCCGTTTGTGTCCACCATACCTACCTATATGTGGTATTTCACCGCCACTCCAAGTAAATTGCTTGTGTGCTACATTTAAAATCTTCAAAATTACACTTGTTTTGTGCCCCTGTTTTAGCTCATGAGGACGCAAATAGAGAATATTTATCTCACTTGTTGATTGGACTTTACACACCTAGACTTCATCCGCTTATCCAAATGCTAGAAGAGCTGGCAGCGGGGTGCCCAGCCCCAAAATAATAATACAAATTCTCTTCACTATTTTTGCCCCTGATTTATCAGGCAAGGCATAATTGTGTAAACAAAAGAGAAAGAGGGATGACCTTCTATACCAGATGCGTTCTTCAATGGGAGCCGCTCTTGTGAAGTCTAGTTGGTTTATGACGTACTGTATTTTCTGTTTGCCATTCGTTGACATAAACATACACCACTCTCAAAATTGTTTTCAATACTCTGTTTATCAAATGAAAAGCTCTAGCATATGAGTGATCCATGCTTCCCTCTGCGAAGGGCCTATCTTTTACCTTTATGTTGAGTCAGTAAACCTACTCCTTTCTGTCTTAAGCAAGAATTTGAGTCGTTGTGATCCATCCATCTATATGTTGATTTACTCAATCATGTCCTTTATTCTTCCTTGTTTAGTACAGTTGCTTTTATCTGTTTGAATACCACTTTGAAAGTTACCAATGTCTGCAAAGAGACTATTATAATTGAGCATGATAAACTCTGCAATATAAGCTCTAGTATAAAGACTCTAATCGAAAGATAAGTACACTCTTAATTGTTCTTTGACCAAGAACGAAGTTTGCCTTCACCAATTATGATTTCTTTTTGCACCTTTATTGTGATTTCCTCTACTTGTTTCAAGTTTGATTATATGAGAGAAAGTTGTTGTCTAAAATGACTTGTGCTTTGATAGATATGATGCTTCTTTTTCGTATTTTATTTATCGACTCCTCACTCCATAAACTTGTGGTCATGTTTACTGAGTACATTTTCGCTTGGGGACAAGCGAGGTCTAAGCTTGGGGGAGTTAATACGTCCATTTAGCATCACTATTTTGTCAGACCCCGGACCTAGAGATATACAAACTATCATGTGCTCCTAGAAGTGGACCCACAAGGGCTTCAGGGTTACCAGCCCCGGCCACAACAAACAACGGCAGGCAGACCGGATTCATCGGCACGTAGTCCGGATCCCCGGTCTACTACTCCTTGTGTCCATGCTAGTCATAACCAGATATGTATACCCAAGCGTCCACGAGTCGGATGAAACTGAAGGAACGGGACCAAAGTTATACAGAGCTACTATGTGTCCAGAAAGTGCAACAACAATCGAGGGTTACTGGGGTTACCTCGCCCCAGGCCGATCAAATCGACAGGCGGGCTCGGACATGGATCATCGGCTCCACAACCCCTCGACTGCGACAACTATGCAGGCATAGCCAAAACTGTATAACAATGAGCTCGAAACCAACAACCGATCAAAGCAGTACTCTAAACATGAAGCTTTATTAAACAGGTGTTACTAGAGTATAGCTTACAAACAGAGGTCACACGACCCAACATTACATCAGGCAACGGAAGGCAAATTATGTTGCTAATCAACAAGAACCAAAAAGGCCTAAGAGGCCGCAACATAAGGCGACGTCCCAGCCCATAGATTCCAGGCTGCTACCTGGGATCCCCAAACTACTCGTCGATGTCCATGTTGAATCACCACCGATGTGAGATCTTCTCCTGAACCAAAATTAAGCAAACCTGAGTACGGGAGGTACTCAACAAGACTTAGTTAACCTATTATATATATCTGCTATTTCGAAAAGGGTTTCATGAAGGCTGATTTGCGTAAAGCAATCTTTGTTTTGCAAGTTGAGGAAGGAATAGCACGTCTCATGGAGTATTTTGAAAACAGATGAGAAAGCTACTCAACTACTGATATCGTCATCTTTTAATCCACCGAAACATATCAGCACCTCGTGCTTCAAAGATCACCTCCTCCAGTTGTTCCACACTATCTCATGCTACAAGGTGACCCCTCTCGGCATCTCCGAGGAGGCATCCTTCAATCGTTATCAACAAGTTTTAGACATTCCGTTCAAGTTATGTATGATCACAGAATCCGTCACCAAGTCGTCTTTAACCGCAGACACGGCTTTTCGAAAAGATTTAACCCTGCAGGGGTGTACAACTTTACCCACACGTACCAACCGAATCTTAGTGCCACCAGGGTTAGCACTAGTCCGGGAAGTGCCGACAGAGGGTGGTCGATTCCCGGCCTTTACCTTGTCGAACCATATCCATGAGTCAACCCAAACAGGGCCACCCCGTCAACAGGGAGTTGGCCACCTCCTGACGGCACCTGTTCTGTGAGTCGGGAACAAGATCCATGTACGTCCATCACTTGTCCCGGTCACGACCTAATTTTCTCCAAAACATTTTCCGACTCACACGCAGATGGAAAGCTCAAACTACGTGGCTCATGGATAAGGTTAAACAAGTTAGTCAGCCGGGCGGGGTTCATCGGCCCACGTGTGGCTGTACGCTCAGTCTTGGCTCGAAGACGAGAACTCGCTCCTAGGGACATGAACAGGACAAAACACCACAACCCATTGTGGCCTCACATCCATGCCGTGATTAGTCAAGTTATCAAAGGTAATTCAAATCATAAACACCTGACATAGTAGATTCACGCATTGACTAGATTCATCAACTAGGCATGGCTAAGCAAGACTCACAAGGTTTAGCGAAGCGCGCACAAACAAACCTATAGCTGCTAGGAGCAGTGGATCAGAATATCTAGGTTATGCAATATATGGGAGAACTCTATCTACCGACATCAAATAGTTTTGAACCGAATGCAAAGTACGAGATTCAAATCACTTTGAAATCATATATGAGCAGATAAGAGGTTATGCTTGCCTTGGTTATAAGAAAACCAAATAAAGTCTTCAGGAATAAGTGCTTGACTTGTCGGTTAAGATCAAGTATTCGTCATTGGATTGCTGGCCTTCTCTTCGAAGTCACGTTCTACCGGGGGGGGGGAACAACACCGAAAAGAAGAACAACAATCAAACATGGCATCGATGCAATGCACAATATGTATGCATGAGCAAGTTAATGCACTGAAATAAAGCCCTAGACAGGTTCAAAGGGTTGCTAGGGTTCGTATGTTAGTTAGGCATTTTTTTCTGAATTAAGCCCGAAATAGACCTCGGAGGGCAATTCGGTTGATTATGAAGGTGAGTACCATTTTAAAATCTCAAATGGGTTTGAAAACACCATAACTAGATTCCATTTGTCATTTTGAGCAAATTGATATATAACTTTTAATTTTCTAATTTTAGTGAATAAAAACTTATTTTTCTATTTTAAAAGATTAAACAATATTAAATAAAGTTCAAAAATGAAGTGTGTCAAACATTTATGAAAGTGACATTTTTGGGTAGCTTACATTTTTATGAACATTTCCATATCTTGAACACATTTTTCTGATTAACATATTAAAAGGTATTAATTTTATAAGTTTTATTCATTTTCTGTAAACGGTAAAGGGATGGGGCCCACGTGTCAAATGAATTTTCATTTTTCCAAAACTGAGAAAAAACCGCGCTGATGTCAGCGTGACGCAGGGATGACGTCACCCTAGAGCTGAGACCAAAATCGACGAGCAATCGCGTCGATTTTGCAAGCGATTGTGGAATCGACTTGCACCATTACGTTCATCTCGTCGAGAGGAACCTGGGGGTGGTGGCGGAACGACCAAGAGGTCGCCAGAGCTTCGCCGGCGGCGAGGAACCGCGGCGGCCGGACATGGCGAGCGGCGAAGAGGTGCTACGGTGCACGGGAGGCTAAGAGAAGGGCATGGAGAAGCTCACCACGGCGAGGGGAAGCAAGTGGAGGGGTCGGGGTAGGCAGGGGCGGCCGGAGTTGGCCGCATCGAGTCCGGCGGCCGGCGGCCGGACTTCGGGAAGATGGCCCCGATTCGGCCGTTCTGGGGCGTCCCCGCGAGCGCGAGTGAGCGAGGGAGTAGAGAAGAGCACGGCGGGGCTGGTGGTGTCTCCGGCTCGACCCGCCGTGGCCGGAGTCGACGGTGCTAGGCGGCGACCGACGGAAGCAGTAGGGTTAGGGTTCATACGTTCTTGGCAGAGAAGAGGAGGGAGCTCGAGGGAGAGGAGGGTTGTGTGAGGTTGAGCTCGTCTTGGACGCCTCCTCACGCCTGTCTACGTCGGGAGAAGGAGCAGGAGGTGGCAACCGACGTCGGGAAGGAGGACACGCAGGTGCATCCTACTGTCCAAGGTTGAAGAAGACCAATTGTCAGGAAACCCCCCGGAAAGTTTTGGAAATCACAACTAGCTCCTTTTCTCTTTAAAAACTAAAAAGGAAACAAACTTTTGAGGGCCTTTTTGAAAGAATAAAATTTGACAAAAATAACTTTTGGAGAGCTTATGAAATTTCCAACAACACCATGTGTTTCTTTGGTGAAATTAAAATATTTTTCAGAACAAAACTTTGGAAACCAAAATAAGTACTATTTGTGGTATTTTCTTAAACCATTTAAATTCAAAATTTAAATTGGTTGAAACATGATTTAAATTTTTGTTTCATGCATGAATGATATGAACACAACACCACAACCCTTTGGTAGAAAAATTTGGGATGTTACAAATTTATATTGTTTATTTTCTATTATGCATCGATATAATTAATGTTATGATGCATTACTTATGTTATTTTATCTTATTTTGCATGTTTCATAATTTTTGGAGAAGAAACACCGGGACCCGAAATCTGATGGAAAATACACCATCGAGATACCCTATTTCAGAAGATCAGAAGAAGAAGGTGGCATACGAGAAGTCTTACAATCCCGAGGAGGAAGCCAGGCAGAAGGGCACCTGGAGGGGGGCCACCAGGGGCCCACACCACCAGGCGGCGGGCCATCTTCTGGTCGCGCCTGGGGGTGGTCTGGCCCCCTCTAGCCCACTCCTGGGCGCCCCCTTTCGCGTGCTTGACCCCCAGGGAACCCTAAGCCCCGGAGGATCATCGAAGAATTATTCCGCCGCCGCCTCGGGGCGGAAAACAACAGAGAGAAAAAATCTCTCCGGCAGGGATAAATCTGCCGGGAAATTCCTCCCCGGAGAGGGGGAATCATCACCATCGTCACCGTCATCACTCCGGGCATCATCAAGATCGTCATCGTCATCATCATCACCACCAGCACCATCACCCTCATCGTCCACCTTCATCCCGTTGTAACAACTAGGGGTCTTTATGATTGCTCTTCACTAGATCTCTCTCCCGGTGTGGATTACATGTTAGTAGTTGATGCTTGTGAGATTTATAGGTGTTTACACTTTATGACCAGATTGTTATTATCCATTATATCACCTCTGATTATGATCCATATGATTTCTTGTGAGTAGTTTGTTTAGTTCTTGAGGACATGGGATAATTCATGGTGTTAGTAGTGGAATTATGTTGAAGTAATATCGAGTGGCTTGGTATTTAAGTTCTGGTGCTATTCTTCTAGTGGTGTCATGTGAACGTCGACAACATGATACTTCACCTTTATGGGCTTAGGAGGATGCATTGTGTATTTGGCTACTAATTGTGGGGTTGCCAGAGTGACAGAAACCTAAACCCCCGTTAGGAAACCAATGCACGAGGGAGCTTAGAATCCCAGAGTTTTAAGGATGTGGTTAGATTTATCTTAATTACTTTCTTGTATTTGCGGATGCTTACGAGGGGTATAATCACAAGTATGTATTAGTCCTAGTTGGGCGGTGCATTAGCATAGGTTCACCAACACAACACTTCACGAACCAATAAATATTAATCAACCATATGAAGCGAAAGCACTTGACAAAATTCCCATGTGTCCTCGAGAACGTTTGGTAATCATAAGTAGAACAACCAGCTTGTACTATGCTCTCAAAAGGATTGGGTCACTCGCTGGAATTATATTTGCTGTTATTTATTTACTCGCACTTTATTTATCAGCTATATAAAAAACCACCAAAAACCCGTTTGCTAGTGTTTATAGTGAATTCTTTATTCAACCTGCTAGTCAACACCTTCTGCTCCTCGTTGGGTTCGACACTCTTATTTATCAAAAGTACTACGATACACCCTCGATACTTGTGGGGCATCAATGATCATCTTACAAACCACAAGACAATCTTAGAGACAAGATTAAGAACTCCTGTTTGTTTATGTCTTCACACCCGCACACAGATTTTCCTATGAAAACTCACTTTTCAAGTGCTATAGAAGTTGTAGCATGATGACATAAACTTAATTCTGAACTTAGAGATAGAATAATAACTGAATATTATTGTCTCTAGGGCATACCTCCAACGAATAGAACTATCCAAATTGCACTCGAAGAACAAGTGCTTTATTGTCTCATTTTGTGAACAAAAAAGCGCACATTTTAGTTCCATGCAAGTTGTGCTTAACAAGGCTATCCTTTGTTAATATGACACCCTCACGAATATACCATGCATATATTTTTAGGTTTAATGGTATCTTCATATACCATATATTTTTTATAATTATCGCCTGATATTTAGGAATGGACCAAAGTCCTATACATGAAATCTAACACATAATTCCAGCAAGAATCATTGGAGCCTTGTGTTAACTTAACTA